>PVIC010001445.1:0-91492 GCA_004025085.1 Thryonomys swinderianus | reverse complement strand
TCCAAGCACATGGTCTTCCGGACATTTGTTACATATATTCATAGTAAATAAAAAGATAAATAAAATTCATAAGGATGGATACGTTAATGCATGTGAATTATCCCCAGATACCTATACTTTATCACATCATGAGGTAATATCATATTTAGAAACATTTTGAGTATGTTTCAAATGAAAGGAGACAGTCAGTGCCATTTCACAGAGTTTCAGCTTTTCTTGGAGATATTTGCTGTCATACTGTTGTGTATCTGTGGTGGGTACAAGACTGGAGGACAAGGGGTACAGGATGTTGTCCTAGTGTTGTCACAATGATGTGGGAGGAGAGAACAATGAATCCATTAGGTGAGACTATAAACGCAATTCATTCTCATAGTATCTAGAGCCTAACTCCATAATGTTCAGTAGACTTACTCTAATAAGTCCGAGAAATCACAGCATCTATCTCTAAAATGTTTAGAAGCAAAATCTCTATTTCAAATACATATCTAGACATGTTTGCAATTTTATTTTGTAAAAAACAAAATAATTTGATGTCACCATTAAGTTTATGCAAAAATGAGAAAGTATATATCCACTTACACTTATATGGATTAGAAATATATTTGAAAACAAACACACACTTCTATTTATTTTATTTTTGATTAGTGAGACTATTGTATTTTCCTTTAGATTTTTCTCTTGACCTTTGAAGTTACACTCTACATACTTTATCATCAGGAAAGAGAAATCAAAAGCTCCTTTATATTCTTACTTTTTTATACGTTCATTCCACACATTATTTTTTGACCTCCTGACATGTGAAATCTGGACAGTAAGCGCTAGAAAAGCAGATTCAACCATGAATCAAACAGCTCTCTCAGATGAGAAGCTTCACAAACACAAACATATAGAAAGAGTTCCAGGACAGTGGTACATTCAGGGCTGCTCTCCTGACTATTAAAATACTGAGTATATCTCTATTAACTAATGAGTAAGCAAGCAAGACCTTTACTAATACTTTGACAAAGTCAAAACTCAAGCTTAAAATGACTAGAAGAGATCACATAGTTAACAAAGATATTAACACTTCTTACCGATCCCAAAGGATTAAATTCCACGTAACTAAACTTTGCATGCCAATGAATACGTTTTATGACTTCCTCTATAAATATAATACAGTATATACAAGAATCCTATCCACTCTGTGAAGCTTAAAAATAGTTTGGGACATAATTGCTTTAGTTCGGGGAAAGTTCAGACTAGATTTAGAATTATGAACAAGATCACTGACGGGGGCAACTTTCTACCAGTTGAGGCTACATGACACTTAACTGAATTGAAGAATTCTGTGTGATATCCTGGACCAAGTTAGGGCCCATGGAAAAAAAAAAATCCTGTAGTTTGTGAAAGATTGTTTAAATAAAATATGACAAAGTAAGAGATCCAAGTGCTCATTTCAGCAGCACATATACTAAAATAAAAGATTTAAAAATTATTGACATATTTGAGGACTAATTTGTATCATATAGCATTTACCAACTTTTAAAAATATAGATTATACATATATATTTTATGTTGCATTGTGTTTTAACAGTCTTATATATTAAAGTATTTATCTAATTATTTGTTTCCATTTACATCACTTGTAAGAAAGTTACATATATGTGTGTGTTTGTGCATTTATATATCTATATACTCCTATATGTATATATAATATTTTCCAGTTGGCACATAATTTAAATTATTACATAAACCATGGTTCATGGGTAGAAAACACAACCCTGTGTCCTACACATTGGTTCTTGACAAATTCCGTGGCTTAATAACCAAATTCAATAGTATAGCATCACACAAATTCAATACATAAAAATCAATAGTGTTTCTATACACCAATAATAAAATCCCCATGAAAGAAATTATGCAAATAATACCTTTTGTGATCATTTTTCATCAAGAAAAATGAAATATTTATAGGAATTAACCAGACCAAGGAAGTAAAAGGCCTCTAAATGAAAGCTATATACTCTGGAAAAGGAGATACAAGTGAACATCAGAAAATGAAATGATATCCCCTGCTCTTAGAAACAGCCATACTTCCTAAACTAAATATAGATTTAATGAAATATAAATCACCTTATAGCATCACTCACAGATCAAGGAAAGCAATCCCCAAAGTGACATAAAACCAAAAACAAGTACCAAGATATATCGTATACAGGTACAAATTCCCATTGATGAACGGGATCATAATGTATGCATAAAATGTGCCAGTAAATTTAATGAAAAAGTGATTTAGAATCAGAAGAGGCCTGGAAGGGGAAAACGAATCCTAGGCTACCATTTATATATACCATTGCTTTATGACCTCATTATGTTAGGTTGTTTACATTTATTAAGTCACTTAAAATAAACCATAGTGTGGTTTTGAAGGAAGCAACAGTTGTGGGAAACTAACTCAGCAGGGATCAGGTAATTCTCGCCGGCCTTCAGTAATTGAGCAGGCATGGATAATGAAGCAAAATGACTTTGAGGTCAGAAAACAAATGACTGTCGCCCAACCTTTAAAATTGTATAGCCACAGTGCAGCGCTCTTAATTTTGAGCTAATTCTATGTGGAAGAACTTGGGGAACACGAAAGGGCTGTTTCCTGGGTTTGTGAAGTCCTCTGACCAGTTCTGCCACTTCGTCTCCAGCTTCTGAAGTACCTCTCGAAGAACCTCGCTGCAAACACTATTTCCAGAGCTCACAACTCATCCCTCTAACTCCGCACAAGTGGAGTCTGCAGGAGGCGGAGCGCGCTACCTACCAAGTTGGAACGACTAACCCTTTCTGCACTGAAGAGTGGAGCAGAAGAACGCGGGGTGACCGGCTGTGCCCTCACCCTGGAGGAATGAAGTCAGAGCTCTTCTGGAACAAAACCAGAAGAATTATGCCTGGCTTCCTCCCTGAAAGGTGCCTTGAAGGCTGTTATTTTCCAAGCTTACCTTAAAATTAACTTGAAGAATAAACAACAGTTCTAAGTCAAGAATAGCTACATCATTATTCTGTTCATCTTTTTCCTGTTATTTATTTGTTCCAACAATTCTTATACTCTTGGCGTAGAGAAAATTTTGTATTAAGTGGTAATTAGTTATAACTGAGTAACTCATTCTGGATACTTCTTTCCAAGCAATAATGTATGAATGCTAAATGTAAAATATCTGATGGAATTCTCAACAAAATGTTCTTATGGACAGCTAGTTGACAGTTGAAATTTTTATTATTAATGGAAGAACCAGATTGATAAATTAGTCTTTTTTTTTTTTTTTTTTTTTTGCTTTTTTGAGACAGGGTCTTGCTTTGTAGTTCAGGCTGGCCCTGAGCTCACTATGGTGCCCAGGCAAGCCGCCACGAACTCAGCAATCCTCCTGTCTCTGCCTCCTGAGTGCTGGGATTACAGGAAAATTAGTCATTTTAATAAATTCACACTAGCCACTCTAAAAGAGAATAAGGAAAACAGTCTTTTCTCATTTACATAAACTCTTTTACTTCAAAGAAATGGACAATATAAAATCAGTGTACAGGAAAAAAGAACAAAACCATGCTTTGTTTCTTCATGTGTGGTTCACTTACTCATCAATTTTTCAAAAAGTTAGCCAGCAGAAATCTTATTTTTCTTTATTTATAATCTTAAATAAGATATGAACTCTTGATATATGACAGGAAGATGCATGGCTTTAACCTTTATCAAGTAGGAAGTTTAACACTATACCTTTTAAATTCCTTACTCCATTATTTATACATCAGAATTTCAAGAGTTTAAAAAGTCGTTTTCGCTGGGCCTGGTGGCTCATGCCTGTAATCCCAGCACTCAGGAGGCAGAGGCAGGAGGATTGCTGAGTTCGAGGCTTGCCTGGGCTACATAGAAAGCTCAGGGCCAGCCTGAAATACAAAGCGAGACCCTGTCTCAAAAAAAAAAAAAGTCGTTTTCCTTTAATCTTATAGAAAAATAGATTTCACATTTTATTACATAGAACCAAGAAGTACATGTTACTTATTCCTATGAGTAACATTTGGCTTTTTAAGCAATATGTAAATACATACACAGCACTAATTTTTAGTATATGTGCTGCCGAAGCGAGCACCACAGCACTAATTTTTTAAGTGACCTTGACAGAGAATTTCTGAGTAAATGCTCCTAGTGTTTAAATTTATAAATATCCCTAAAAGTCCATTAATTTAATTGCTTTTTCCCCCTAATAGTCACCAAATGAGACATCAATCCACCATGGTGACTATAACATTCTAAGTATACTAAGCATAGTTAGGCACTTTCAAGATCTGAATAAGCATCAATTTCATCGTTGTCTTCCCCTTTTGGGACTCTGTGCACAGAGATTTCCACACAAAACTATCCTTCAAACCTCACATTTGCTATACCCATATATTTTGGAGTGCTTCATTTTGATAAAATCAGACTTACTAACTTAAATCCTATAAAATTTATACTTCCAGCTATTGGGGAAGAGAAATAAAACATGAAAACAACTCAAGAGGTATTTTTTTTTTAATTTGCCATGTTTCATAGGGAAAACTCCTTACAAATATTTTAAGTGAAAATCTTTGTTATGCTACTCACAACCTACAAAATCATACTAGACCCAGACGTAGCCTATAAAGTTCATGTTACAGGAAAGTTCACAACCTTAGCATTTCCATTCCTGTAGTCACTCCCCATGTCGTCTCAAAAGCAAATAGACAAACTGCTGGGTGGGCGACAGGAATGTTCAAGCCCACCATGCACATTAGTGATTTAGGTAGACCTTGTTTCAAAATAAAAAATAGATTAAAAAATAAAAGATCTGGGAATGTAGCTAAGTGTGCAGGTCCTGGGTTTAATCCCCAGTATTAGAAAAAAAAAAAAGGAAGAAAGAAGGAGGAGAGAGGGGAGGAGAAACAAGGAAGGGATAGAAATGCAGAGGGAAAAAGAGAGAGAGAAACAGAGAGGGAGCCGGGAGCAAAAGGAGGGGAAGGACAATGAAAAGAAGATGGAGCAAAGAGAAGACAAGAAAATACGAAGGGAAAAGAGAGAAAAGACACTGTGACCTCAGGGGTGTAGCAGGAGCTCCAGTGGCAGCTCCCTGCAGGGTCTTTCCTCTGTGACAGGAACTGGGCCGCTTGAACGATCTTATTTCCATGGATTCTTTTTATTTGATCTTCAAAAGAACTCTATTAGTGAGGTACTAATGTTCTGGCCATTTCACAAATGAAATTGAGGCTAGGAAAGTTCCAGCCATTTGGTCAGGGTCGTATCAGCAATTATGGCCAAGGGACAGAACTTGTGTTTGTTCCAATTCTGACTCCCAGGACCATACTTCTAATTATGATGGAAGGGAAGATAAACAAGGTCAGAGGCTGGCTTTTCCTGTGCACACATTTCAAAGAAATTAGATGCCTTGTGGTTAATATGTTTAAAATGGCCTCTTAATTTCCTCCTCTAGACCCACGCTTATTAGTCCACCCTTTTTCATTTCAGTAAGTAGCATCATCATTGTCTGAAGAACACGAAACCCAGAAACAGCTGAGCCTCTTTTTCCCTACCTTACATCCAATCTGTGAATAAGTCCCAGAGACTAAGAAGCAAACTTGTACCGCACCCACATGCTCCTTCCTATATCGTGCCTATGCGAACTGCGTTAGTGTTAGATTAGCTTCTTTTCTTCTCTAAATGGCCTTCAAATGATTGTCTACAACTTTGATCATCATCCTAATACACAAACCACAACATGTTATTCCCTAGCTTTAAATCTGTTTAATGGGCATCCTTTTCAGTTGGAGCAGATCGAGTCACACTCTCTGTCTCACGGGCCCTGTACCACCTGCTAGTTCTAGCTCTCGAGCCTCATCTTGGGCCACTCTCTGTGCTGTGCACTGAGCTCCAAGTATACTGTGCTCTTCTGGTGATTCGACCCAAGCACCTGCTCTGTACATGGTCTCTGGCCTGCATGTTTCTTCTCCCCTTATTCCTGAGGCAGCTACATTTCATTCTAAGTAAATCTTACCTTTCAAGAATATTTCCTTAGATTTACAATAGAATTTTTATATTGTAAATTCTAGTGTACTTTAAACAATATAAATGTTTTGTCTATTGCTTTATGCTCAAGATAAATTCCAAGTCAAAGATCTTGAGTGCTATATTTATCATTATCTTCCCAGATCCTTATAAACACACAATGGCTTGTGTCTAGATGTCCCCCCAAACCTCATGCATCAAGGTGGGACTTTTCAGTGGTGGCTGGATCTAGAGAGTGTGATTACTAAAACAGTTCACAGATTAGTTAGGCCTATTTCTGGGAGTAACGGTAAAGCCCTCTTGGGTGTGAGTGCTAGCCTAAGGGCAGGTAGCCTGGACACCACGTAAGTGACAGAAAGAGGATGTCTATGGCTTGCTGCTCCTGCTTGGATACTTCACTGCCCTCTGCCCACCATGAACTGTTTTTCCTCTGCCACTCTTCACTGTCAGGCTACCTTACCTTGGAACCAGCCAACTCTGAACTGAAACCTCTACAAACTGTGAGCTAAATACACCTTTCCTTTTTTTTAATATTGTGTGTTGAGTATTTTTGTCTCAGTAAAAGTAACTCAAGAACTGTAACAAAGTAGGTGCTCCAAGAAATATGCATTGAGTAAGTAAATAAATGAACATGGAATCTCTTTTCTGCAAATAAATTTCACTATAGAACTTCATCTTTCATCACCTTTTGGTTCCCTTTGTACTCTCAATCATCCCAAGAATTATAGAAAAATACCAGCCTCATTGTGTTCTTGCCTGCCGAAAATCATCTGTTTCTTCCACCTACCCAGACTCAATTTAAAGACAAAGAATGGGTATTACTGAATTATGTAATACATACCACAAATAAATATTTGATTTAAGATTACAGCATTTTAATGATCCATGGAAGATTTGTTTAGTTTTTAAAAAGGAGACCTCTGCTCATTCTGAAGACAAATGCAAAATCATATTTAACCTCTGGACACAGTCCCGGTACAAATGAACACTCACCCAAACATTTAACAATTTCAGAAAATCATTCACTGAACTAAAGCCAATAAAAATAGTCTATTCAGATGACACATGAGTTTGGTGTGCATCTAGAGAATAGTAACTAATAAAGTCTAGTGTGTAGTTTTTTAATCTCAGAGAAAATCTTCTTTCACAGACACAATAGGTTTATTAATAGAACCATGTTTTAAAAGCAAAGATTCAGCATGGAATGGCAAATGACTTGAACTGTTCTAACTGTGTAGTGAAAAAAGAAAGTGTTACACACATGTAGCCATTGTAGCTGACTGTCACTCCCAGGATCTGTGTTCTGCAAGACCTTTCGCTGCTTACAGATTCGAAATATTTGTACCAGTGCCTGCCGTTACTTCACCATCTTATTATAGCTCTCTGAGGCACTGCCATCCTTCCTCTGGTTCTCATGTCACTTGCAATTAATTTTATTGTCAAGAATGTTTGCTTCTTTTCTCTAAGCTGAGTAAAACCATAAAATCTTTTAACACTTGTGTTCACACCTCATTTTTCTATTTACTATTCTTACTTATATTTGTCTAGCTTTAGCATTAAGTTCAAGCTAATTATCTGTGATGACTTTGCCTTGGGCCCTGAAGTTACTGGTCTTATTCAAGCTAAAACTTTCATTTATCATATCTAGAATGAAGGACTTTCAGGGGTCTCTTGTGTTTGAGTATTTGTCAAATATAAAATAAAAATTTGAATGGTCTGACCTTAACTGACATTTCATAGAGAGAGATGACTTTGCAGCTTTTGCTACTATGTCAAGATGCTATTTATGTCTTTCAGTGGCACATGAATCAAATGAATCCTTGGTGGACAGGAAATGAGGCCTCAAAAGGCATAATCAAAGGCAGCAATAAAAAAATGTCTGGCTGGGCCAGAGATTTAGCTCAGTGGTTCCAGCACCTGCCTCGCAAGAGCAAGGTCCTGAGTTTGATCCCGTTAACCACATAGAATGCTGGGTGTGATGACTCATGCCCACCAGCAATCAATACCACATACCACAGTGCCAGGCGTGGTGGCTCACGCCTGTAATCCCAGCACTCGGGAGGTAGAGACAGGAGGATTGCTGAGTTCGTGGCGGCTTGCCTGGGCTACATAGTGAGCTCAGGGCCAGCCTGAACTACAAAGCAAGACCCTGTCTCAAAAAAAAAAAAAAATCTGGCTGCAGACCAGATACAGTATAATGGATACAGTATAATGGGAATGCAGATATTATGCCTTCTGCCCAGTGCCAGTGCCATAGCTGAGCAACAGAACTCACTTAGACTTTGCGCCACGCCATATGGGAGCTCAAATAAGGAAGCAGCAGTTCCATTCTCATAAGGAAGAAAAGTAAGGCTCCTCTTAGTCTTTATATCAAACCAGATTATCCTATATCCCTACTCTACCTTCTGCCCACCAGGAAACACACTGGAGATCAAGGGTAGCTTCGTGCTAGGAACTGGCCTAGCGTACATGTGGGCCTGGCTTCAACTTGGAAGCTACACACACACACACACACACCTACACAAATACATATCTTGGATCAAGTGTTGAGGACTCCAGATTTTAAAAACTAATAGAAGTTTACACATTACCCTTTAAAAAGGTTTGGGATGATTTATGTTAATATAGCTTTCTATTTATATGTCTTAATGTTGTTGCATAGCATACAAGAAAAAAACTGGGCATAACAACATTTAAAAATATAGTAGTGGTTCTAACTTTAAAATTTTAGTAACTTACATAAAATGTCTCTTTGTTTTTAAAATTTTAAATTGTACAACTGTTTATGTAAAATACTGACTTCTTTCCTCAAAAGAATTCTTTAAGAATAATATGAACTACACACCAGTGGTTACTGTGAATCTTTTCAATCTTAAGTATATTTCACTGAAGATTTCAAAGGAATTTTTATAGCAGTTAGTTCTATGTGTTTATAAATATAAAAGCTTTACTAAAAATCTATCTTGGTGCCACAGGGATTTAAACTAAAGCTAGGATAAAAAATTTTTCTAGAGATATTCAAAGGTTCTAAAATTCCTTACAAAAACTTTTCTTAGAATATTATTTAATTGACCCTTATGAAAAGAGGACGTCAGGTGCATGCCTGTAATCTTAGCACTCTGGGAGGCCAAGACAGAAGGATTATAAGTACTAGACCAGCCTGTGGTACTCTGCAAATCAGTGAGAGCCTATCTCATAAAACATAAAAGAAAGGGCTAGAGATGAGACTCAGAGCAAAGATACTGGGTTCAATTCCAAGTACCACGTACACACACACACACACACACACACACACACACACACACACAGTACTTCCACGCATACTGGGCACTGAGTACAAAGATTGACAACCTCCTTTTGATGTGAAGGAGTTTCTTTCCTATCAGTGGAAGTCCTCACATTAGCCAGGAATCATCATATGACATTCTTGATGGACATAAATTTAGGAATACAAGCACAGAGAAGGTTATGGCTGACTTCCTTCTTTCGACATGAGGCATCTCAGAGAGGAAAGAGCGCTTGAGCTGGGGGCCGAGGAGTGGTGGAGCGCTCTAGGGCTGAGGGTGGGGATACCTGGGGAGTTCTGTCAGTCTTGCTCTCACATCTCAGCAAAGCACTACAGGGGCTCCTCAGACAGAACACCACAGGGGAACCAGAACAGCACTTTCATGTGAGGATCCCTTACCGGAAAACTACAGACTTGAATGCTGACACCAAATTAGAGGAGGATATGTTCAACATAAAGGGGATAAAAGAATAAATGTTTGCTTTCTTCCAACAAAATTGCAGAGTGCCAGACGTAGTTAGAGTTCAAAGAGGCGATCATCCCATATGACCCGTTTCCCAGCATTATGAGGGTAACTCACCGCATAACAAAGATACAAAGGGTGAAATAAAAAGAAATGGAATACATGTTTCTAAACCCACAAGTGGCTGTCCCTGACTTACACATGCAAGCTCATTATGTAGACATCTGAAATCCAGCCCTAAGCTTCGGAGTTTGACTTTATAGACTACCTGTGTGCTCATGTATGTCCGCTGGCCTCGGAATGCCTGGACTGATGGACTGTTTTGACATTACATTTTCATGACCTTCATGACATTCTCACAAACATGTTTCATGGTTAAATAATCATTTTCTGAGTTACAATCTAATTCTAAGGACAAGTAGTACAAAATTGAGAAAAATATGGCCTCTAATGTACTTTGAAATAAAAATTGACAATCCAGAAGACACAACAGTTTCCGTATCCTTTGTTCACAAATCATGATCAGTGCTTATATAAAGCATCCTTAAAAACTTGCTCTGCAGGAGCCAAAGTAATTCAAGAATTTTCCCTCATCTTACACCAATCTTAAACAAGAAGTTATTAGTTATCACAGCTTGGGGGAAAGATTCAGGTATTTTGTTGTATAACTTGAAGAAAGCATATAATGGATGATTTAAGGTATGCTGCCTACTATTGTATAAGGCAGATTACAATAAATCACTACTGCTAATACACTGAAAATTTAAAGAGCACTGAATTTCTCACCTAAATGCTGGACTGTTCCTAACATCATGCAAAAAGAAACTCTAAAAAGGAATTAGGTCACATCAAATTTCAGATACACATGTGGTTTTTTTTCTTCTCAGTCTTGCATGCCCCTGTATTCCCTCTCTCTCTCTCTCTCTCTCTCTCTCTCTCTCTCTCTCTCTCTCTGACAAGGTCTCACTTTGTAGTTCAGGCTGGCCCTAAGCTCACTATGCAGCCCAGGCAAGTCTCAAACTCAGCAATCCTCCTGTCTCTGCCTCCGGAGTGCTGGGATTACAGGAGTGAACCACAACACCCAACACTGTGGCATGTGGTACTGATTGCTGGTGGGCATGAGTCACCACGCCTGGTATTGTTGCATGTGGTTACAGGGGATTGAACCAGGAACCTTGCATTTGATAGGCAGGTGCTGGAACCACTGAGCTAAATCCCCGGCCTTGTGTTTTGTCTTTCAAAGGGAAATTTTCTTGTATCAGGTAGTTCACACAGATTCTGTTTCATAACAGTTTGCCAGAATCTGCATGAGCCTTGTAAGCAAAGCTGTGCTTGTAGAGAAGAGGATAAAGAAGAGTAGCTCTAGAATTTTTCTCTGAGAGAAGTTGAAGCTCTAAAACAGTCCCTGATATGATTTCATTCCTGCTTCCATAAAGACAAAGATGATCTTTATAGGCCTCATGACATTTCCAGCACTTCCAAAAATAAGAGAACCTGTCTAGCTAGTCATTTCTCTCCCATTATTCTGAAATATGTTGCTATGTTATATGTTCTAATCATTGAATGCAGATCAAAATTTTAAAGTAGCTGTTACCAAACTACCCAACTAAGAAGGGCAAGAATGGTACAGTAACAGTGTGCTGTGTGTTTGGATGGATGAATGGATAAATATCTAGGAAAAAATAAAATCTAAAAAGTATAATTTATAATATTTTAAAATACTAGTAACCATTAGAATTAGAATTTGTTTTATAAACTTAAAATTTCTTTTGCCTTTGAGGTTTGTTCAATCATTCTACTAGACCTGGTGTCTTAAACCAAGTACTCAGGATCTTATTCTATACCTTACTAAAGTAGAATTTCCCCTTTGTGTAGCAAGGTTAAAGATACAGATATTTTATAAATTGGTTTCTTTCTTACAACTTAGCTGCTTTCTAGGATTCCCTTTATCATTACACAGCACACTAAACTCTGATTTGAGTACAAGCCTCTGATTTATAGTATGAAACAAACAGTTGAGCCCAAGTTAAAACACTTTTTTGCCTGTCTGGCACCCGCCCACTGGGATGTTGTTTTTAAGAGCTGTGATCGCATTGTGTCCAGTGATATTTCAGGTAAATGCTATTTAATGCTGCAGTGACTGCAGAGGATGAAGACACAGTCCTTTTGAGATGAATGACATGACAGAGTGCCATTTTTTAAAACAGAATGTTATTCAAAGGAAACAGATAATTGAATCTGAATCTTCTATCTTCAATCTTTTCTCTCACATCTGCCCTTTGCTTCCTGTGTCCTGTTTACCCCACATACGCACATGGCGAGGCTCCTTTGCGTCCCTTGAGAATGCACAAAAACACAAACATCTCTGCAGACAGCCCAGAAGGAGCTAGGTTTTCTCTTGGTGTACTGGGTTCAGAATAAAAACCACGGGAGTTAGCAGTCTTTATCGGGGGAAAATGGCAACATGGATCCTACTTTCTAAAGTACTTCTCAGCCTCCACCAACTAGCAAGATAAAAACTCACAGTCCTCCAAACTAAGATAATCATTAGACATCCTGAGATGGGTACAGAAAACAGCCCTTCATGGAGCAATGGGTTCTTTGTGAGTCCAACACCTTATGCATCAGCACCATTAGTTCACACCAATAGCCATGTACAAATCAGCTGGACACATGGCTATGTGTCAGGCTGGGCTGAAACCTACATCCTCTGACACCTCAATAGTCAACATGACACAGGTCGTAATAGGAGCAACTGGATTTGATATCTTACTTATACATATGTGTCTCTTTAGTGCTTACAAATCATAAGACATAAAATAACTAGAATATTTATCCATGGTTGTTATAGTGTGAGACTGTCCCAGATTGGAACTATAAAGTTTTCTGCAGCCAGTGTTAAATTCCTCTTTGCATGTACTCAGATAAACACAAAATAATACTTAATGAACAGTCATTAAAAAAAAATCCAAGAACAACCAAGAAATGTCTCTCTCCTGTGTCCCATCACCAGGAGAGTGGAACACTTACCCCCATCTTCAACTGTAAAATGGAACACATCATTTGTAGCATTGGCCCCCTCTTTTAACACATAGCATATTTTCATATCATCGATGTCAGCTAGAAAAAAATCAGAAAACAAGATTCATTACTACTGCAAAATTGATGAGTTATTCCTTATGGAACATTCTAGTGGGTATTATTTTTCTATAAGCCTATTTAAATCTCCTAAGGAGAACAGTGCTATTTTATTTCTCAAATATCTAAGCCCCTTGATTTCAGCTGTCCCATAGAAACCAGATCTCTCACACAGATAAATAGAGCACAAGACTTAGCTTATAATAATACCAAGGTGTCGCCCCTCCCAGTGGTTGTTGCATGTCCATACACTAAAGGAGCGGCTCCCTAAATGCGGAACATCAGACACATGACAGGTGGAAAGGAAGATATTTTAGGGCATGGCAGATTTCCTGGCCCTCTTGAAATCACATCCTTTCCCTCCCTGTAGGACTGGCCTCAAAGGAAAGAGGCCATGCTTCCCAACACTGGCTTGCTTTGCTTACCTTTTTTACTATGACCAGCTATTCTAAAGATCTCCAGAATCTTACAAGAAAAAAAAGTATGTCCGCTGTGTGTGTGTGTGTGTGTGTGTGTATGTGTGTGTCCACACCCATGCACAATTTTTTTTTTTTGAGACAGGGTCTCGCTTTGTAGTTCAGCTGTGTAGCCCAGGCAAGCCTCAAACTCAGCAATCCTCCTGCCTCTGCCTCCCGAGTCCCATGCACAATTTTAATCCCACAAATTAAAATAACTATCATGACTTAATATTGGGGAGAATCTAAAGCAACACTAATAACAACAAAAACCTAATGAAAATGGAAATGCACACTCCTAGAAGAAAGTTTGCTCTTCATGTTACTTCTTACTCTATCAAATTTGTTTGCACAGATTTGTTTTCATTACTCAGGCAGAAATTTTAAAGTCTGTCCATCCATTTCACCACTTTCCCTCCCACAGACAACACAATACAGCAGATAATCACTGGCTTCTGTGATACAGCCAAAAGATCATTCTCTTTGATCTGGGCCTAGCAGTTTGAGCTTTCAGTGTTATAGAAAATCGACCATATCTAAAAATATTTTTATTAGTCTCAATATATTTTGTGGTTTATTAAAAATGTCTTGAGAGTTCTGCTGAGCTGACACTATGCTGGTCAAAGGTAGAGCTATATAGAAGACAGTGACCCTGACAGAATCGTGTAGAGAGGCAAGTTTTAGAATGCACAGATCATTCCACGAATTTCTACAGCTCCACTTTATAGATGTGAAGCATGTGCTCTGTCTTCACTTTGAAAGATGACTTACACAGCAAAACCCAGGAGGGGAAACTCTGATTTCTTATTTAATAGTGGCCTCTTTTTAATAGAGGTACTTGGAAGTGAAATAAGTCCAAGAGGTTTTGTTCTCACGTACAACTTTAGTTTACTCTAACTTCCCACCGTTTCTGTCTAGTGTCCCCCACCCCATCTTTCTGTACAGGTATCTTCCAAGGAGATTGAGAACTTCCAGTTTTTTTCTTCACCTTGACTTCTCATGGTTCTTTTCTCCCACTGTGTGATCAGCACAAACTCAAGTGTCGGTTATAAGGAAGTGAAGGCAGAGTGTGCTCTGGTAGCGCACACTGGCATCTCTACCTTCCCGTGCCTGGACTTTGCAGGGAAGGAGTGAAAGCCCCCGCACGGCTCCTCGGCTCTCCACTCTTACAGCTCAACTTTTCATCAGGAAGTGATAAAGCAGATTCTGCTGACTGTACCTCCCTACCTTGGCAATGATGATCTGGGGCCAAATGTGAAAGATTTTCCCAATGCTCTCACCTTTTCCTAGGTTTATAGGAAAACTGAACTAGGAGGTAAGAAAGCTGTACTAGGAGATGAGAAAAATCTGTTTAGCATTCCCAATATATATTAGTACTCTCTTAAATAAAAACATAATATTTAGGAGGCATTTTCATTGAAATAATTTAAATCAAACTGATTTTTTTTTCCTTTTTGAGACAGGGTCTCGCTTTGTAGTTCAGGCTGGCTCTGAGCTCACTATGTAGCCCAGGCAAGCCTCAAACTCAGCAATCCTCCTGCCTCTACCTCCTGAGTGCTGGGATTACAGGCGTGAGCCACCACCCCAGAACTGGTGGTATGGGGTACTGATTGCTGGTGGGGGTGAGCCACCACTCCTGGTATTATTGCTGTAGGTGATTACTGGGGATCAAACCAGGGACCTTGTGCTTGCTAGGCAGGCGCTGGAACTACTGAACTAAATCTCTGGCCCAATCAAACTGATTTTTAAGATCTTTCACAAGTTAGAAAAAACCTGAATGTAATTCACAATGTTCAAGAGTCACATTTCCTGTACAAATCAGAGGGCATGAAAATGAGTACTTGGAAGATACTAAAACTCTTCATTTTACTTATAACTTTTAATACTAATTCATGGTTCAGAAAGGAAATTGTTTCTCCTATATGAGAAACCCAAAGTATAAATAAATTTGAGAACAAAATGAAAGAGGGGTAATTGGAAACAGGGAGAGAGAATGTTTGCAAAAGGAAAAGGGACCAAGAGGTGGAGGGGTGGCAATGGAGGGGAAAGAGAGAGGATAAAGGACAAACTGAGAGGTATTATGAGCATGCACTAACTCCCCAGGATGAGTGTAATTCTACTGCACTACAAACATGTAGTAATAAAAATATTAAAGAAAAATTTATAGACTTTAAAATCTCACAAAAGTAAAGATGTTCATTCTAACACGATCACAGGTATTCCTTAAAATAACACGAGTCCATTGTAAAGATGCATGTAGGCTAGTTCGTTAAAGCATGTTGTTTAGACATATCTGTATCTCTAATTTCAGCAAATATCTAGGAATTAACTAAATTTTCTTCCAATTGTTAAACACAAGGTTACATTTATTTTCATTCATTTACAAAATCATTCTATTCTTAGAAAAAGAATTTAATTCTATTAATTTGACTGGTAACTATATCTGATTTAAATTTTTCAGGGATATTTCTGGTTTCCTGAAAGTGATACAGAAATTATCCCACAAAAATAACATTATGCACCTATTGTAGAGAAAAAGATAAATCAGGTACTTGAGACAAGTGATTTAGACCCAAGGTGAGGGGGGAGGCAGAGACACCTTTACAAGAGGTGAAGTTGAAATATATAAAAAGATATCCCTAATTTACCTCATTCTGTATTGCTTTCTTGCTTTAATGAGCTTTAATGAGCTTTGCAAATAAGTTAACTTTTTTCCACTAGGGACTGATATTAGTCAGTAACCAAGAACGGAGCTCTAGTTACCTTTTCTAAACTGACTTACCTCAGTGATTGAAAGATTCATCAAAATATGGGTTAGTTAGTTCATCCATTCAGAAGAAAGCAAAAGCAAATAAAAAAACAGCACTGTAAGCATCACTTTCATTTTTCCCGCCAAAGAAGCAGCCACTGCAGCTGATACAGGCTTCTCCATTTTTAATCATTTATCTAATCTTCCTAAATAACTGCTGGGCACACACTCCAGCCTCAGTTTGTGCAAATGTGTGCTGTGTGATCAAATATCAATGCTTTTCCCAGTTAGTATTTGAGTTTGTATTGGAATGTGACAATTTAAAAGCTAATTTATAAAAGTATTACTTTCTATAACAAATTTGCAACTGCACTTATAAAAACCATAAAAGTTCATTAAGGCAACCCAAAATCAGTGAGAGATAGGACTATCACAAATGAAACAGAGTAATTGTCAGGTTCTATAGTTAAGAAATAATACTCCAATATTTTGAGTTGCTGGACTCAGTTTGTAGAATTTAAATTATTTGTCTCTCTTCATGCAATTTTGCTTTTTAAAAAAATCTCTAAAATCAAATTTCTTTCAGAAAAAGGATTTGAAGTGCCATTTTCTATCCTCTAATATACTCTTTTCATCCTCTTCACTTTCTGCAAAAATAAACCAGAGTAAGACTGCATGGTACCTCAAGCCCCAGAAATCCTTCACACAAAAGTTTCCTGCTGGTCTGGCTGACACTTGGCACTCTGTTGTTTTCCTGTCCCTGCAGGCCTTAGGATATATCCAGGCTTACAGCCAAGAATTGGGAGGCTGGAGAGTGAGGCTCTTTGCCAGCATCACACAGAGAAGCAGTTCACTTTAACACTACACTTTGCTACATCCATGTTTACTAAAGCATTTGTTATGTGTGAACAGAACACTGTTGCAGCAAAAGAACACCTCCATGGGGACTGCCCTGGGTCAACTCCCATCTCCACGCACACAGCCCACATAGGGGAGATCCAGTTTCCATTCTGACGTGAGGAGGTTTTCAGGAAAGCAACATGAATCCCTTTGTAATGAAAGTTGCACATTCTAGAGAACAGAGCCCTAACTCCCAAGCCAGTAAACTGAATGGGCTTCTCCCTCCGTCACTGAGTAATTCTGCACAGGTCACCTGCCCTTCCTGTCTCAGACTGGGTTCACCCTCAAGTGAAACTCAGGTTAGAAAAGAGCTGTTTCTTCAAAACACAGGTGCTGAAGGCAAGTGGTGCCGGTTACTGAGCTTGTAACAGGGCAGAGAGAAGGCTTAAAATGATAAAATGATTTTCTCCTGGGCAATGATTGTGGCATATGTACCTTCAGGTTCCAACTAATGAAGCATGTGTAAAGTTTGATGATGGACATATTGCTTCTTACTCGTCATCGAGTACATTCTTTTTCGTGAGTATCTCAATAGCACCTTCTCTTACTTAGCACATACTCACTATAACTCTAACTAGGTGTTTATCTCTTATGTCTTTGGGCAGGTATTTGCCTATAATATAAACTATTATTAAATATTTTTAAAAATCTTACAGTAAATACAACAAATATTCTTTGACTTACACAGTTCCTAGTAACCACAGCCATAGTAGCACAAGGAACTTAAAAATTAATCAAGGGAACATAAAGGAAATTTTGAATAACTGATGATAATGTGGATAAATACAGTTTAGACAGTTGTTCTCTCTGTAAGGTACTAGAAACATCATGAAGTACATGTAGCACACAAAACAGAGGGTGAACAGGGAAAGGTATGCCACAGGCAGCAGCACTGGGAAGTCTACTGTATTAATTTGCCAGAGTCTCGCTCCTCCTTTGGCAGCGTATCTGGCCACTGTTAAAGCACTCTTTGTGGCTGTTCCCTCCAGTGATGGCCACTGTAGTGGGACATATCGCTAAAAGTAGCTGCTGTCCAGGAGGGTGAGTCTATGTCTCCTTTTCCCTTTGTCCCACTCTCTTCACTTCTCTTGGGCTCTAACGCTCTCTATATAAGGCCTTCAATAACAGCCATATGTTCAGGAAACCAGACATGGAATGCCCTTCCATCACAGGGAAATAAGAGTGAAACGTACCTTGGGTAAACTGAGTGATGCTGTGGTTGCCTTTACCCAGGTTCAGAAGATAACCATGGCGAGGGGCCTCGGTCACAATAAACCGCAGAGAGAAGTGGAGGCTGTCTCTGTCCTCTGCTTTCAATATTTTGCTCGTGATCATGAAACCCAAGTGGCCAGTTGCTAGAGTGCGAAGTGTAGAGGCCCCTTTGTTCACTGCAATTTGAGGGGCGTTATTATCAACAGCTAAGACCTGGATCTTCATCACTTGAGGTCTCCTCGTTTCAAACACTGTATCAGGGAAAACATAGAAGTCCGCATGTGTGCCATCAGTCACTGTGAAGGAGAAGCTGTCTTCTGTTGACTCTGTGCCATCGTGTTTATAGCTGATTAAGTTTTCATTCAGGTCCTGCTTGGTGAAAACCATGATGGGTTTGGTATTGTTGAAGAGTAGGTGACCGTGAACTGGCAGCTGGGTGACAGTGAATTTCAGCAGTTTGTCAGGGGTATCTCTGTCCTCAACAGTGAGTTCGAAGGGAGTGATCAGCTTGCTTTCACTTTCGCTGAGGACCAAGCTGTGAATGGTGACCACGGGCTTTTTGTTGTCCACATCACTAATAGATATGCGGAATGTTCGAAAGACTGGGTTACGACCGTCGGTAACTTGGAACTCGAAACTGTCCATCTTCACCTCATCGTCTGCAGTGTGGATATAGTAGATTTTGTTGCCGGCTAGTTGGAGCTGAGTAAAGGATGTGATGGAGACTCCAGTTTGATCTGTGCACTCTAAGTGACCTCTTGTGGGAGCCCTGGTGATCGTAAAAACTAAATTTTCGTCAGGACTATTCAAGTCACTAGTGCTTAGGAGGTCTGTTGTGAGAGTGACTTTCCCGCCTTCTTTCAATGACACTCCCTTGCTTATGACGTCAGGAAAAACAATGTCAATGCTCCCAATAGATACATAAAAGTAGCGATCTATGAGGGGGTTTATCCCATCAGTCACATCAAACTTAATTAAGTCCCGAATGCCCTCTTGCCCACAGTGAACATACTGGATTAAGTTTCTGTCCACTTCATCCTGGGTGAAGTTCATGCCCAATGTGATATTTTCAAAGGCACCTGTAAGTTTTTGTCTTTGTAGTAAGCCATATTGCGGCCCATAACGAATAATATAAACCAAGGATTTGTCTTCAGAGTCTAAGTCGGTTGCCATTAAGAGTTTGTTGTTGATAATTTTGGTTTCCCCGATTTCTACTTCCAGTCCATTATTGATGGCCATTCTGGGGGTCTCATCATCAACAGGAATAACCATAATGAGAACCACCTTTTCCACAGTGTGCTTGCCATCTGTTAATTTAATTACAAACCTGTCCTCCTGGGTCTCAGAGTCATCATGCTCATAAATAATGCTGGAACTCTCTATGATCTGATCCAAGGTGAAGCTTTCAACCAAAACTGTGCCATTTATCAGCTGGTTCATGATATGACCATGAGTGGGAAATTGCATAATAGTGAAAGTTAAGTCATCAGGGGGAATGTCAGCATCCACAGCATTGAGAATGGGAGTATCGATCACCAGGCTCATGCCCTCCATCACCATAAATTCTCTCATGAACATTTCTGGCTGTTCATCATTGGTGGGGATGATTACAATGGGGAAAAACTGTCTCTCTGAAAAGTTAATGCCATCAGAACAACGAAATATAAATCGGTCTTCCACAGGTTCTACCCCTTTATGAACACTCTGGACATAGTTAATGTGGCTCTGCCTGAGATCTTTCAGAGAGAAGGCACTTATGGCAATCCCTGCTCTTGATTTCTCAGAGCCTGGAGCAGGAGAAATGTTTTCAACATAACCAGAAGTGGGTTGAATAACTATCGTGCACAAGATGTCATCGTTCAGAGAGTCAGTGTCTTCAGCACTTATATGTTTTGAGGTAATAACACTTTTGTCACCTTCCAGCACTATAAACTGTTCACCTACAGAAATTATGGGAGACTGACTGTCCACAGGGAGGATGGTCACCCACACAGTAACACCCTGGATAGTACTGCCACTGATCCTCCATTCTTGAGACATATCTGACAGACTCAGGTTAAAAGAGTCCGCTTTGGGCAACAGGCCAATCTCACCACTGGTGTGGGTGTAGACCACAGAGCCTTCTAAAATATCCCTTTGTGTGAACTGCTCTGCTGGAACTCCATTGACTAAGATCTCCCCGAACAAGGGCGGATCTTCTAACAGAAAAGTTAACATCAAATCATCAGTATACTCATTAGTCCCTTTAATGACATTGGCAGTGATTTCAGTAGCACCATTTTCTAAAACATCTAGATAGGATTCCAGAGTACCAGTAGGAAAGCTTAGCATGGGCACCACGTGGTCCAAAGGCCGGACATTCACTCTAAGGGTGATGGGTACCACATGGTGTCGATCACTGACTTCCAAGGAGCAGCTATCAGTCAAGGACTCATCCCCATTATGAACATAGGAAATCCGGCCCTGTCTGATGTCCTCTACGTAGAAGAGTCCTCCAACAGGCAGGATCTGTCCGGACACTTGCATGTGGCCATGTTTGGGGGCCTGTGTAAGAGTGAAAGAGATGTGGGCCACGTCTGTGTCGATATCACTCACGTGCAACTCAGTTTCACTCAGGACATGGTGGCCCTTCTCCTGAATAGTGAAGCCAGTGTTGAGCACATCAGGTGGCCGGTTGTCCACAGGCTGCAAGTAAAGGGTGAAGGTTCCAGGTGCCACATTCCCAGCTCGGTCCCGCACCTGGAACTGGAACTGGGCCACTCGCGCAGCCACTCCCAGTTCTTGACTTGGAGGTTTGTAAGCAATTTTATGGTGGTTGATCTGGGCTTGGGTAAAATGGGTCACCACGACGGAGGGGTTGTCGGTGAGGACCAGTGTGCCCAGCGGGGCTGGTGAGTGGTTCTCGTCTGTGTCCACAGGGGGCTGGGTCACTGTGTACCGAAGCTCCCGGTCATCCGTATCCAGGTCAGTGTAGCGCAGCCACTTTTTCCTCAGTGGTGTGAGCTGGGATTCCTGCACCACCATCCGAAGAGGACAGCCAGTGCCCAGCACTGGAGGGAGGTGATCCACAGGGTGAATCCGTATCACGAACTTTTGTAGTCCAGATTGATTAGGGGGGTCATGGTTGTCCTGGACTCTAAACGTGAACTGGTCCATCACTGGCCCAGGGCTATGGGGCCCGGAATGCCTGTAGAACAGCCTCCCCTCCGTTATGTCCTTCTGTTGCCAT
Organism: Thryonomys swinderianus; assembly: GCA_004025085.1. NCBI lineage: Eukaryota > Metazoa > Chordata > Mammalia > Rodentia > Thryonomyidae > Thryonomys > Thryonomys swinderianus. The sequence goes on along the minus strand of PVIC010001445.1, from coordinate 70,029 downwards.
TCTGTTACTTTCCGTTCGTAATATTCACCCTGCTTCCTCCAGAGGCCCCTGAGCGGCCCCTGATCCTCACGGGGAGGATGCGTCTGGCGGAGAAGCAGGTGCCCCGTGGCAGGGGAGGGTGACTCCAGCACAAACAGCAGCAGAGAGTCCTCTGAATCCATGTCGGTGGCACTCAGGGCAAAGGGCGGGATGGGCACTGTCTCGCCCTCTGCCAGGGTCAGTCCCGTGTTGGCGTTGAGAACAGGTGGCTGGTCATCCACGGGGACGAGGGTGATGGGGAACAGAAACTGCACCCGGTGCCTGCTGCCCCCATCCACCATGCGGAGCACCAGGTTGTCGCTCAGGGCGCCGTCTCTGTCATCATGCTGGTAGATCACCTGGCCAGCTGCCAGCTCGGCCACCGTGAAGGCCTTGGGGGCAGCGCTGCCACCAGAAGCACCCACAATGACGAGGTGACCGTGGCGAAGCCCAGCCACCACCTCCAGCCGCACGGCTTCCAGGTCGTCTTCATCGCTGATGACCAAGTTTTGCGGTCCTCTGCCCGCGGGATTCGTGAGCGGCCGGGACTGCCCCTCGAAGAGAATCAGGCCGGTGTTCCGGGTGACCACCGGGGCCAAGGTGTTCATGGGCTTCACCACCACCATGAAGGTGAAGGGGTCTGAGGCTGCCCCCTCTGGGTCCACGACTTCCAGCTCCAGCTGGAAGAGACGCTCGTGGTCGGCATCCTCGGAGGGGGGCTGGTAGGCGATCTTCAGGAGGCGCAGGTCGCCCTGGGTGAAGGAGGAGAGCGGCAGGCTGCGGTCATCGGTGCTCACCAAGTAACCCTGGTCAGGCTGGAAGGAAGAGGTGAGGTTGAAGATCAAGAGGTCCGCGGGAGACTCAGCGTCCTCCGCGGCCAGCATGTCTGGAGTCAGGGCAGTCAGCACGAACTGGTGGACTTCCATCATCATCATGGCCACAAAACTGGGCTTGGGCGCAGTGTTCTCCGCCCCTCCGCGGATCCTCACCAGCACCTGGAAGTGCTCGCGTTTGAGCGGCGGGCTGCCCGCCGGCGCCCCTCGCGAGCGCAGCTCCACCACCATGGGCACCCAGTCCCTGTTGGGCGAGCGACCCGGGGCCGTGTGGCGATAGCGCACGCCCAGCTCCTGGAAGGCTCTGCAGTCCAGCAGGACAGGCCCGGGGACGCCGCCCTCTCCGGCTTGCGCGGGGACCTGCGGGTAGTGCAGGAGTTCTCCGTAGCGAGGCAGCGCGCTCAGGCCCGACAGGACGCCCGCGCGGCACTCTTCGGCCTCGGGCTGGTAGGCGAACTCCAGACTCCGGGCGTCCAGGGCGTTGCTGGTCCCCAGAAGCTCTTCCACGACCAGGGGCAGGTTTCGAGTCACGACCTCCAGCTGCGTGAAGATCACTTCCACTTCCAGGACCAGCGGCAGCACCGTCGCCCCGCCCGGGGAGTCGTAGCGCAGCTGCAGCCGGACGCGATCCCGCGACGGACGGCGCGCGCCCAGGTGCGAGTAGCGCACCTCGCGGGGCCCGAAGTCGCACGGGAAGCGCCTGGGGTGCAGGCGGCCGGGCCGCTGGGCCAGCGCGTCGTTGTCCAGCACGGTCACCGCGCAGCGGTCTCCGGGCTGCACCTGCAGCACCAGGTCGCGCAGCGGGTCCAGCCAGACCTCCCGACCGAAGGGCGCCCGGAGTCCGCGGTTCGCCAGCACAATAGCTTCTTCCGCGGGCGCCCCCGAAACCCCCGCCAGACCCGAGGACAGCAGCGCTCGGCCCGGGACGGCGGGCTGGGCAGGGATGCGGCTCACCGGACACAGGAGCAGCAGCAGCAGCAGCGGCGGCGGCGGCGCGGGCACCGGCTGGAAACGGGGGGAGCGGGCGGCTCCGCGCGCCGGGGCAGCGACGCCCCGGGTCCGGGCTGCGCGCATGGTCCGAGCCGTGGGGCTCCGAGCGGTCCGTTGGGAGCGCCCCGGGCGCCGGCGGCTGCAGCGGAGACGTGGGAGAGCGCCGAGCTCCGCGCGCCCCCTCCCGGAGCGCCCCGGCCGAAGGATGCGAGAGCTGCAGCCCGAGCGAGGCTCAGCCCGGCCCCGGCCCCGGCCCCGGCCCCGGCCCGTCCGCAGCGCGGCTCGCAGGTACGGAGACGCGGGCGCTCGCTCCGACTTCCCCGGTCCCCGACCTCTCCTCCCGCACACCCTTACCCGTCCTCCCAGGAGGCCAATCGCCGGTCCCGGGAGGAGGCCCCGAGCCGGGGTTGGGTGGTGATTGCTGTCAATCAGTTCCCGGGTCCAAGGCGGGGAAACCGCGCGGAGGGGAGGAGAGAGAAGGCGCAACAGGTTGTGTCGGAAGTGCGGGGAGCGGCCCGGGAGGTATCTGCGGCCTCGGGGGCGCGCTGGGCTCCGGGCTCCGGGGCTTGGGATTCCCGCAGAGGGACCGAAACTCTCTACCGCGCCCTCTTCGCTTTGCGATCATCCTCCCCCTCCATTCAATGAAATCCCTTCCAGACGATGGTCATTTCTCGAGGAAACGTGCAGAACCCGAGAGAAAGATTCAACGCACTGTTGCCTAAGTTTGAATCGAAAGCCGGTTCATTTTGCAAAGAAACTGCGGAACCCACGTATTTGTAGAAGGACCGATGGAATGAAAAAGCCCGGACCCAGAGCGAGTCGCACCCGTCAGCCCCGCCCCCCTCGCCGCCCGCCGTGAACTCCGAGGGGCACAGTCCGCGGATTGGTGGGTTTTTGCCAAGCCCCTCCTTTGCATCCAAAGTTCACCGAGCAAAAGAAAAAAAAAAAAAAAAAAAGAGCATTTGGTATGCGTGAGAAATGCAGTCTGATCAGAATCGCTAGACTCTCACCAGAGTAAGTTCTAGGGAATGTAGCCCCAGGCTGTCCCGAAGCCGCGGCTGTTCGGGTAGCTGTCATTAGAGACGCCCCTGTTCTCCTCGCGGTAATTAGACCAAGTACAAACCCAACCGGCTCGCCAGCGTCACGTTTCTGCCCAGAGAACTGACAAGTACCCGGAAGGCTAGTAGAGCAGTTTCGGTCCCATCTCCGCGGGTTTGGAGCCAGAGCCCGAGCTCCTCCTGCCCCCTCGCGTTGGTCGGATTTCTGGATTGTGTACAACCCCTCCCCCCAACCCGTAATTAAAACGCATCCTCCGTGGATTCTTTCAGCAATCTTTCTCATTATCCCAAAATGTTTTATTGAGGGTAATTTTTTTTCCCTCCAACCATATGTCAGGGTATTAGACAGCCACGCAGAATTTAAATAATACTTCTTCGGCTCCTTTTCTTCCTCAAAGTTACTTCGGACTTGGAAAAGAAAGATACGTATGAAATTGTTGCTGCCGCTTTACATTGCAGTCTGAATCGCATGTGTGTATAATTTTCTCTCCTGTTAACCCTTGCGCGTGTCCAGTTTGCGCGCCTGCGGCTGAGCGGCTTGATCTCGCTCAGACACACCCACCAGTATCCTCCAGGCTGCACACGGCGAGGTTCAAAACGTCCTGGAGATGTCAGGTTGGTCCCAGGGAGCCGCGGGCAGTTGGTCTGTGCAACTCACAGGTGGAACGTCCTGGAGTTTTTCAGAAAGAAGCAGGACAGCAATGCAAATAAGTACTGTTTGGTTAACTGACTTTTGGTTTTATCCTGTGTGCTGTTCGGGAGCATTTAATTGCCGCTTCTAGTAGACGCACTGCATGGTTTCCACAAAATAAGCAACCAGTAACACAGGATATGGGCAACATTTTATAAACATATGAGAAAATCCCCTTCCAGCTCCTTGCCAATTCTCTTCCGAGTTATTATTTTATAACTTGTTATAATCATTTATAATTTCATAGAAACTTGGAGCTGCAGAGAATGGAAATATCCTCTTTCCTGATCACAAATAAGTAGGAAGATGCCAAATGGTATACAGACTAAATCCCAACATAGGACTCTTTCTGTACGATGCCTTAAATTCTGCTTAGGTGTTTTTGTTGAAGAATGGAAGCCTACCTAGGTCCCTGTGGCACTGTGACCCCAGGTAAACTGTGATCAGATGCGAGCTGTAGCTTGACCCCCTGATGCTTCCCAGGGGCTGCAGGATTTTCCTTCCTTCCTTTTAGAGTCCAACTCTGTTTGCTCTGCCTGCAGTGATAAGATCAGCATGTGAAGTATGGTAGCATGCCTGGAGGGCAGAGTTCAACATTTTGCTTCATGCCAAGAAGAACACAGGGCCACACTTACTTTTAAGTAGCCTAAGGAAATCAGTAAACCACAATCACTTTGACTTTTCAACTTTACTTTCTTTGATTGAAATGATAGAATGATTCCTAGGGGTATTGTCTTTGATAAATGTCTTAGTTTTTATTGTTTTAATCTGATAGAAGACAATCCATCTGATGATTTGCTTAACTACAATCCATACTGATGATTGTTGATAGTGAAGTATTACATTTTCACCTGAGTGGGACTACTATTGAGGATGAACATCTTCTAGAATACGATGTCTGTATTAAGAGATCTCTCTGTGTAAATTAGCAGCAAAATATTATTTGAGGACCAAACTTCTCAATAGCACAAGGGATAGGGATAATTTAAATTAATTTATCTAAGCTTAGGTTTTCATTTTTTAAAACTTGCTTAAATGTTTTAACACTTCTTCTGCATAACATGAGCAAAACAGTCTTTCAAAGTGAATTTATTTTTTCCATTTTAAAATTACAACAAAATATCCCCTCAAAATAACATTAAAATTATTAGTTGTTAAGAGTCAAATAATTTCTGACCTATATTAAACACCAGGGAACTTGTTTCCTCAAATAAAGAAGATGTGATGAATTTGTGTTTCAGGCAAGATAGTTAGCTAGAAATTCAGTGATAGACCTGGGATTCTAAAGTTAGGTTGAAGATAAAAGTAGGTACATTTGGTTAAATTTTGAATGTTACAGTTTTCATTACAGAGTTTATTTTACTTTCCTTGTGTTTTTCTAGGCAATCATCAAGACTCAAGAGAGAGAATATTGCTTCACAGGTGCTTAGAAATAAATGCAATGCCACCCCACAACTCCTGGGCAGTTTGATTCCGGGACCCCTCAAATACCAGTATCTGTGAATGTCCATATCCATTATATAAAATCATCCATTGTCTGCATATAACCAAAACATATCTGATGGTGTACTTGTCATTTTCAAATTACTTATGACCACTGGTAAAATAGAAATACAATGTAATAATCTTTACACTATGTGACTTAGAGAATAAAGCAGGAAAAAAATACTGTACAGATTTGGTACAAGCACAGTGTGGCCCATAAGTGTCATTAACCCCAGTTGGTTGGACTGGAGATGTCGGACCCACAGCTCTGAGGGCCAGCTGCGCATGGACATGTGATGGCTGCTTTGCATCAATCATCTTTCCTACTTCTCAGTACATTTTGTTCTCCCAACCCTGGCTGTAAACACAAAATCTGATTTCAGAGCTAAGAAGAGGAAGAGTAATCAGCCTGACACTGATTAACCAGGTGTAAGTTCCAGGCTCACCTCTGGTATCTACTGTGTGACCCGCAGGTCTTCCCCTATTTTCCGATGTATAACAAGGAAGGCAGTGTACTTGGATACACTCCCTGTAGGCTGTGTTATGCTAGTTCCATAAGACAGAATGTACATGGGCTACAGATCTCTTGTCTAGAGACTGACTCAGTCAATAATAATAAAATGTATCGCTGCTACAGAGTCAAAAACGTAGCAACCCAAAGTTCATACCCCTTGACAGTGGATCAGTTGTTTCTCTGAAAGATGTCTAGAACTGTATTTCCATTTGTTGATGTGAGCAGCTTAACTACATCTCAAGTCATGATGTTTTAGCCAAAAAGAAAACTGGGATAAAAATCCAACAATATAAACATTTTTAATAAGGATAGATGAGATTTCAAGGTAAATTTGTTATTAAGAGATACATGTGGCTTACAAGCAGCCAGACTTTCCAGAGAAATCTGTCCTCAGATAGGAAGAAAAAACATTGGACTAGGAGGAGCTAGACAATGTTTTGAAACTTGCTTTCTCGCTTGCTTTAAGCTCAAGATAAGTCCACTAAATCCATCTCTAAATACATGTGATTGGGGAACAGGTAACATATAAACAAGTATAACATGTATATATACTTATGTCTAGGTGGCTATACAAAGTAGAGAGGACAAGAAATGGTCATTGTTTTCAATTGCTCCCTTATATATAAATAGCAAATGTCTTATTAGTAAAGATGACACATGCTTAGTTTATTCTTGTTCTCCTGATCTCATTTTAGCCTTGTCCCTTAATATCCTGTTTGTTTTGATTATAATAAATCACAGTATTTTTATTCACTATATATCTCACTACTTTTGTATTTTTCTTCTATTTTCAGTCTTTCTATTTGTATAATCATTGATTAAAAATTAGACTTAATTTTTCCATTCTGTAAAAAAACTCACTCAACAGCAGTAACCCATGAAACTTGGCACATATTTCTCTTTCTGAGTCATGGCAAAATCATCTATGTCTGCTTCTTAAACTTTCTCATCAAACTAATTTATGAACCTCCTAAAAGGTGCTGCTTACCTCACAAGTGCTCTTATCCATGGTTCCACTCATTCTCTGAAATCCACCATCGACCTGGCAAGAATCTCTCTCCACAGCGTCTTTCTCAGCTCTTCTCTTTCCATTCCTGTCTGTCATCGTTATCCTCACTCAGGTGAGCAACATATTTCTTCAAGACTTCCTAAAATTGCTCCCTCAGTACTATTAATACTGTCACCTGCATTGCTCTATCTGAAAGAAAAGCTCACCTTTTGTCACAGCATTTTGGCTAAAATCTTTTCCGGCTTCCCATTGCCTATCAAATGAACCACGTGTTTGGCTTTAGATCCTATATTGTGTTTTAAAATATTTTACTTTTCATTGCCTCACTAATTGTACATATTTCTAGGTAGATGTGACCTATACATCACCTCAAACATTGATCACTTTCTTCTAGTGGGAACCTAAAAAGATGCTTTCTACTAGTTATCTTGAGATAGCTGATTGCCAGCCACAGTTCTACGTGCTCCAGAACACTTATCCTCCTCCATTTTCACTTAACATCCTTGCTCATATCACATGTTGTACCTTTATTTTTATTCTATTTGTCTTCTATAAGCAGTATGCTCTCTATTTCCCTTGAGAACCAGTCAGAAATCTCAGGACTATAGGAGCCAGGTAGATAATTTCTTGTAACTTCCTCTTCCTCTTCACAGGTGCAGAAACTGACTCGAGGGGATTAAGATTGAGGAGTAGAGCTTCCAAGAGAGGGAGACTCTTGACTGACCCCAAGGTCTGTGTGTATATCGCACATAATACTCCAATTCAGAATCTAAAGATAATGTCAAATACGTCCTTTTCTGTGCGATCTTTATTCATGAATGCTACACAACTACTCTTTTCAGCACCCTCTTCCCTCTCCACCTCTATTGCTGGTATTTCTCTTAGGAGACTTTATCCTTATGCATTTTGCTGCATTTATCTCTTCTAGAAGAGTCTTTTCCTACTTGAGAGGAACTTACCTCACAAAGTGCGTTTGCTCACCCTTTCTCCACATATAGGATGAATGCCTTCATAAGTATCTGTTAATTTATATTTGATAACATTCATTCATTCTCAAGTATTTTTATTTTAAAAAGTCAGCTGTTTTTCAATGTCTTTGAGAGGAAGCCAAAGACATTGGCTTGATTGATTGTTGATCAATCAATTGATTGATTGTTGAAGATTGATTGTTACTGGCAATCAATAAATATTGCCTCTTGGCTGAGTTTTGGCTGAGTTCGGATGGCTCCGATAGTTTCAAAGAACACTCAGATCCAGAAGCTAATGCCTCTAGAAGCAAAGATCCTGTGGGGTTAGCACCACAACTGCTCTTGGACACTCGCCTTACAGGGGCTGTTCCTCTAGGGCCAGTGGCTGGTCTGAGACAGTCACTCTGAGGCCACTCCCTCTGCTGGTCGCGGGATGAGGATGCCACTGTAGACACTAACTGAATGAATTATTCTCTTTTCCTGGCACTGTGAATTCAGAGATGTACACACAATGAAATTCTACAAGCTTAACTCATAGGCCCATGTTCTGGCTGCTAAAAACATGAAGAAGCAAATGCCTGTATTTTTTGCCACTTGCTGTTGAGTGGGTCTCCTTTCCCTTGAGAGTCAGACCGTGGGAATTTCTCAATTAGTGCAAGAAGGCCTGAATTTAACAGAGCAAAACACAACCTCCGCTTGTGGTATAGGGTAAGTTTCAACAGCACAAATTTGTATTTGAGAAGACTGAGACATCACAGGATGTAATAATTTTGTTAGTCTGCATATTAATAAAATAAGAATTAAGAGGTTGAATAGAAGGAAATTAAAATAATTAGATTAGAAATGATCTAAATATAGGTTCATGCCTAAGTTGAAATTCTTGAGACTAGAAATGTATTAGAATTTAAAGTTTCTCAGATTTTCAAGTATTTGCATTTCATGGGCATGAAATCCAGGCCTTTAAAAAATAAAATTCACTTATATTTCACATATGCTTTATATACATAGCCCAAATATAATTTTATCTCTTATATTTTAGTGTGCCTGCCTTTTGACTGTGAGCTATCACATAAAGTGTGGAATTTTTAACTTGTGGCATTATGTCAGCACTCAATTTTTTAACTTTTGAAGTGTTTTAGATGTGCTATTTTCAGGTAAGATAGTTCAACCTGTACTGATTTACAATTGGTCTATTCTTTATATATTGAAATTTGTCATTTTTAACTTTGAAGAACATGTGACACATGGTGAAGCATTCCTCCTGTTTGTTTGTTTGTTGTTGTTGTTGTTGTTTTACAAGGAAAAGCGGGTCTGAGCACTGCAGAGGGTAGAAAGACTTTCCTTCCTAGACTTTGGTTAGATTTTGGTCAGGCTTTGATGGTAGGGAGTTACAAGTCAAATAACTAGAAGCTACTCAAGCCACACTGTATAGAAAATCCTTCTTATTAAAGAGAATCACAGCAAAGGAAGAAGTGAATTGATCTCAGGGCTTTGAGTCTGGACAGACAGAGCTGAGACAGCAGTGAACAGTCAGTGTAGCCCAAGGTTCAGCATAAAAGCTGGCCCCATTCACTGTAGCTTACCCATTGTCACTTGTTAAGATGTTTTTTGATCATGAGGCATTAATATTCACAAATTCTCCACCTGTGAGTTTTCAAACAAAGCTCAGAATGAAGTAGAATTTAAACAGTGTTTAATGAGAGACCACCATTTAGATAAACCTAGAAAAATTAAACAATGAACAAATAAGGAAAAAAGTTCTTTCTTACCAGGACTTAGGATTTAAAAAATTAAAACAATTTATGGGAATAATTCTGTAGGTGTCTTTTCTTGCACTTTTTGTTTCTTATTAGTATATGTTTGTAATATGTAATGATTGTATTTATTGTGGACAATTGGTCACATAACAGATTCCAATGTTTTTCATCTGCTTTCTCTCTTCCCCCATTTGTCTTTTGATCCCTTTCCTTTTGAAAAAAAGAAATCCATACTTCCTATTATCTATCTTTTAACTTGCTCTTCATTTATATTTTGCATTTCTCATAAGAGAAGCCATGCAATGTTTAAACTTGTGAGTCTGATTTATTTCACTTGATCTTATGATTTCGGGATGGATCCATTTTCTTCTAAATGCCTCAAAATTATCATTCTTATAGCAGAGTAGTACTCTATGATGTATAAACCCATCTTTTATCCATTCATCTGCTGATGTGTTTTGCGTGATCTCCATACTGATTTCCATAAATGTAAAAGTGTTCCTTCTCCTTGTAGACTTACCTTCATTTGTTTTTATTTGATTTCTGGATGATAGCCATTCTTTACAAAGTGAGATGTACTCTTGGTGTTATTTTAATTTGCCTTTCTCTAATGACCAGTGATGGAGATTTTTTTTTTTAATATTCATTGGGCATTTGCCTTTCTCCTTGGAAGTGTGTATTCATTTCAACAGCCCATTTATTGATTATTTCAGATGATTCTAATTTATTTTTGATATGCTACATTGTAGTCCTTTATCTGAGGAGTAGCTTGCATTTTTTTTTTTTTTTGAGACAGGGTCTCGCTTTATAGTTCAGGCTGGCTCTGCGCTCACTATGGTGCCCAGGCAAGCCGCCGCGAACTCACAATCCACCTGCCTCTGCCTCCCGAGTGCTGGGATTACAGGCGTGAGCCACCTCGTCCGGCATTGTGGTATGCGGTGTTGATTGTTGGTGGGCGTGAGTCTCCACGCCCAGCATTATATGTGGTTACCGGGGATCGAACTCAGGTCCATGCGCTTGCGAGGCCGGTGCCGGAACCACTGAGCTAACCCTCCAGCCCTAGCTTGCATTTTTTTTAAAAAAATCCTTCTACAGATGGTTTCTTTGTTGCAGGATTTTAAGAGACTGGAGAGACCAGCAAGTGAAACGGGAGAATTTTATTCCAGGATTTTAGGTGCACGCTGCCCCTGAGGATGCCTGTCTAAAGCATGAGCTCAGAACAAAGGAACAACTCCAATTTTACACATTTGGCTGAAGGGCTGGTGTGAAACTGGTGGGTGGGCAAATATGGTGAGTTAAAGGCACTTTACTCAGACAGTGCCAGCTTCCTAACTTAATCTTGAAAACATAAATCACGATGAGAACAAGATGATAGAGGACCTTGTTTAGGGAAACATATCTTATCTGTACCAGGGAGGGACAGCAGTCATAGGGAAAAGGAAGTCTGAGCGAGAATTGTCCAAAGCTGTGAAAACCCATTTTTGGCTGTGTTGTGCTTTATCTTCATTCTGTTGGTTAATTTCTTTACTGTACAGAAGCTTTTTCATATGATATGATTCCGTTTGTTGATTCTTTGTATATTTTCTTGTGCAACTGGGTTCTCCTTGAAAGTCCTTGCCTATTCAGATCATCAAAAGTTGTGGGCCGGAGGGTTAGCTCAGTGGTTCCGGCGCCTGCCTCGCAAGCGCAAGGTCCTGAGTTCGATCCCCGGTAACCACATATAATGTTGGGCGTGGAGATACGCTCACCAACAATCAACGCCGCATACCACAGTGCTGGACGTGGTGGCTCACGCCTGTAATCCCAGCACTCGGGAGGCAGGGACAGGAGGATTGCTGAGTTCGCGGCGGCTTGCCTGGGCACCATAGTGAGCTCAGGGCCAGCCTGAACTACAAAGCGAGACCCTGTCTCAAAAAGCAAAAAAAAAAAAAAAGTTGTATCTTCCAACAGATTGTTTCTGTCTTAACAGCTAGATCTTGGATCTAATTTCGTTTTAGTTTAGTATGTGGTGAGAGGTATGAGTCTCAGTTTAATCTTCTGCACATGGAGAACCAGTTTTCCTAGCATCGTTTGATAAAAAGTGTGCCAGTGTATGTTTTTAGCTCTTTTGTCAAAGATTAGGTAGGTAACTGAGCCTGTGGGTTTCTATTCTCTGTTCTATTCCATTCATCCACATGTCTTTTTTTTTTTTTTTTTTTTGAGACAGGGTCTTGCTTTGTAGTTCAGGCTGTCCCGGAGCTCACTATGGAGCCCAGGAAAGCCTGGAACTCAGCAATCCTCCTGCCTCTGCCTCTCAAGTGCTGGGATTACAGGCGTGAGCCACCATGCCTGGCACTGTGGTATGTGGTATTGATGGCTGGTGGGCGTGAGTCACCACGCCCAGCATTGTATGTGGTTACCGGGATCGAACTCAGGGCCTGCGCTTACGAGGTAGGTGCTAGAACCACTGAGCTAGATCTCCACATGTCTGTTTTTGTCCCAACATCATGCTGTTGATATTACCGTGGCTTTGCAATATACTTTCAAATCTGGGATTGTGATCCCCCTGCTTTTGTTCTTGCTCTTCTGGTTCCATGTGAATTTTAGGATTGTTTTCTCCAGATCTCTAAGAAATATGGTTGATATTTTGATTAGGATTTCAGTATATGTCTTCTATCCCCTTTTCCAGAGTACTATAGTTTTCACTGTTGAGATCTTTTCACTTCCGTGGTTAGGTTAATTTCTAAGTATTTACCTTTCTTTGTGATGCTATTGTGAATGGTATTGTTTTCCTAATTTCTTTCTCAGTGGGTTCATTATTAGTGTATGGGAACTCTAATGATTCCTCTGCACTGATTTTTTTTTTATCCTGATATCCTGATATATTGCTGAATTTCCCTATTAATTCTTGGAGTCTTTTCATGGAATTTTTTGGGTCTTCTATACAAAGGATCATTTTCACCACAAATAATGTTAACTTCTTATTTATTTATATATTCCTTTTATTTCTTTCTTTTGCTTGATTTCTCATGCTAACGTTTCAAGAACTGAGCTGAATAGCAGTGGTGATAGTGAACATCCTTGTCTTATTTCTGGTTTTAGAGAAAAAGCTTTCAGATTGTCCCCATTTAACATGATGTTTCAGTAGGTTTGTCATAAATGACTTTTATCAAGTTGAAATAAGATATTTTGGAACTATTTTCTTCAAGATTTTTATCATGAATAAATGTCAGATTTTGTAAAGGCTTTTTCTGTTTCTTAAGATAATCATGTGATCTTGTTCTTTCTGCTTATATTATGTATTACATTTGTTGCTTTGTGTATGTTACATTGTCCTTGCATCCTTAGGATGGAACCTTGTCAGTCCTGATGTATGATGTTTGTCTTGTTGAGGAGTTTTGCATTTATGGTCATTAATGAGATTGACTTCTCTTTTTTGAATCCTTGTCTGTTTTGGAATCAGAGTAATGGTAGCTTGTGAGAATGACTTATTTCTTCCCTTTCAATGTCATTAAAGATTTTGAGGAGTACTGAAGTTAGATATTCTCCAAAGTTCTTGTAGAATTCAGCAGTAAATCCATTGAGATCTGAGCATTTGTTATTTGATAGTATTTTGTTTTCAGTTTCATTACCTACTATTGGATTATTCAAGACTTTTATATTTTCTTGGTTTAGTTTGGTTAATTTACATTTGTCTAGGAATCTACCTTTTTTTTGAAAGATAATTTTTCAGAGTGTTTCAGTCTATGTTGGAAATTGTTTTCTTTTAGAGCTTGAAACATTATAAATTCTGCTGGAATTTAAGGTTTGTGTTCAGAAGTATGCTGTTATTCTAATTGGTTTTCCTTTATTAGTGGTTCATTACTTTTCTTTATCAGCTTACAATTTTATCCTTGTTTTGGACTTCTGAGATATTATCTATGATGTGTTATGGAGAGGTTCTTTTCTAATCATGGCTATTTGGGTTTCTATATGCCTTGATTATCCATGTTTTAGATTCTTTTCCCATGTTCAGATAGCTCTATGTTATTATTTCTGTAAACAGTTTTTTTTTATTTTTTGGTATCTTCTGATTTTTCATTTATTCCAATAAATCTTAGATTAGTCTTTACATGTAAGGACTATGAGGTCTATTCTTTAAAAAATTAATTTAATTTATTGGTACATTATATATACATATCACAATTACACCCCACATTGAGAATTTGTACCAGGGGCCGGAGGGTTAGCTCAGTGGTTCTGGCGCCTGCCTCGCAAGCACAAGGTCCAGAGTTCGATCCCTGGTAACCACATACAATGCTGGGCGTGGAGACTCACACCCACCAGACACCAATACCACATACCACAGTGCCGGGTGTGGTGGCTCATGCCTGTCATCCCAGCACTCGGGAGGCAGGGGGAGGAGGATTGCTGAGTTCGAGGCTTGCCTGGGCTACATAGTGAGCTCAGAGCCAGCCTAAACTACAAAGTGAGACCCTGTCTCAAAAAAAAAAAAAAAAAAAAAGAATTCATACAGTATATGACATAATTTAATTCTCATTTTTCCCCTTCCCCTATCCACCCTACAACCCTCTGCCCCTATATACACAAACTTTGTTTCCTTTTTTTGCCATCAATTTTACTTTCCCTTCATTATTTATCCTTAAACCCTATTTCCCTTTGAATATTTACCATTTCACATTTTTTTATTTTTGAGACAGGGTCTCACTTCGTAGCTGGTCCTAAGCTCACTATGGAGCCCAGATGAGCCTCAAACTCATCAATCCTCCTTCCCAAGTGCTGGGATTATAGGTGTGAGCCACCACATCCAGCATTGTGGTATGTGGTACTGATTGGTGGTGGGTGTGAGTCACCACACCCAGTACTGTTGTATGTGGTTACTGGGGATCAAAATCAGGATTTTGAGTTTGCTAGGCAGGCACAATAACCACTCAGGTAAACCTTCGATCCCATGTTGTTTTTAAAGTATCTGAATAATTGGTCTCCAACATTAGCTCTGTCTTCTAATTATTCCGATACTCTCCTCACAATGGTCACTACTGTTATATTTTCTACAGAATTTTACATCTACAGAATTTTATTTGATATCTTCTCATAAACTCTAATTCTTTTCTGTGCTGAACATTCATGTTTTGCACAATTGGTTAGTTCAGCTAGCGTTTTTTAGTATTTCTTGTAGACTTGCTGACCATTTTGTTTATTAATAACAGTATCTGTTTAGATTTTTTTAAGTCATCAGGCACCTTATTCTTCTGTTATTTAAAGAAAAAAATCTCCTATGTTATACTTCCAAAGAGTTTGGATGTGTGGCTTTTAATTTCCTTCTTCTCAATGCCTCTTGGATTGGAATCTTTGGAAACATTTTATTGTCTTTTTATATTGTTTGTTTTCTCTCCTGAGGCTGTGTGTTAATTATAGAATAAGACTTTGTTGCTGGTAGGGAGGCCTCCTTGGTTAGAGTCTACTTTTTAGTGATATACCTTGGATGTGAATAACTCTAAGGCTTTGCCTCTGTTCCAGAATCCTCCTGCCTACATATATTTGCAGCATATTTGGCTCAGCATCCAGTTCTTCGGGAATGGACTGGAGGACTGTTAATGACACCAAGTCCATCTAGATATCAGCATACAGAAAAAAAACAGTTGAGAGCAACCACTGTGTTGCTTTGGCTACAGGAATTAAGTCAGCAACAAAACAGTGTTAAGTATAAACTGAATATTGACATATGCTAAGAACCAACAATGCATTACCACCTTTCACTATAAAAAAGATCTATAGTTAAAATTAAAAACATAAAGCAAACCAGATAATGATATACAATAAATGCATGCTAAATGGGATAACTGTCCCTCCTCTGATAGTAGTCAACAGTAACAGCATGTAGTTAGTTAACTATTTGTAGGTTAATAAAGCTTAATGGTTATAAAGATGATGTGGGTAACAGGAGCATGAAAACATAGAATTTGAAAAATTAAGCAATGGAAGATGAGAATATTAGAAAGGTGAAAAGAGGACCTATTAAGAAGTAAAAGGTGAGTAATAGTATTAAAGTAACAAGAAAGAAAAAATGAAGGAAAATATGAAAAACTAAAGAAAAATAAGAAAAATAGTAAGGGAAATAATGAAAATTAAGGAAAAAATGAAGGAAAACAAAACAAAACAAAAAACCAATAAAGGAGGAAAATGAGTTCAAACAAACAAAAATTCTTCTATCTTCCCAAGTGAGTAGTTTCCTTCGAGGCCCTGTGATTTAGAATCCAACAAGTCCTGGTCTTCACTTAGGTTTATAGCCTCAGGATTTGTGCGTTGGGCACACGGCTCCAGAAGCCCCTTGGTGGTCTTCAAACCCCAGACCTTGGCCTCTGACTATGTCAGGGCCCAGTGCTGCTCACTCTGATGAATGAGAACGCAGTCCCACCACTGGCCTCCACTGGAATCAGGCATAATAGGGGCTCAAACAACCGCTGGAATCAATGCCATCACCTTCGGATCAGCTACCTGTGAAAACCACTCTCTCCGGGGCTGGCCTTCGCCACAGAGCGTGGAACCTTGGACCCTTCCTGGGCCCAGGTGAGCTTCTCAGGCAATCTGCGCCTAGCCCTCCCCCCTCTGTTTCTGTCTCCCATGGCTGTCTCTCCCCCGTCCCTGAGGTGGGAGGCCTGAAAATCCTGGAGTGAAGCAGCAGTGCACTTGTTGTATGGGTCTGTCCCTACAGTCAACCCTTTTCCCAAATGGCACCTAACTCTCCGGCAATATGGTGGGTGCTGCTGATTCATCTCCAACTACCTGTTGTGACAGAATCACTCTCAGAATAAGACCTCATCATCATCTTGCAGTTTACAACAGCTCTGAGCTTTTTTCTTGGTGCAAGTGCTGTTGGCTCATTTGTTATTTGGCCCTGAAGTATTGACTCTGGGGTTTTCCTTCTCTCCGGGTGCACTGGCCACATCCACGAGTCGCTTGGCAGCTTTGTGGGTCTGTGCTGAGGGAAACCAAACACAGAGCAGTCTGGAGTTGGCAGTTTGACCCAGGCAGCATACACAGTCCACAGCTCAGCACTGGGTGAGGACTGAGGCAACACAGCTGTTCTCCAGTTACCCTGCCACGGGGTGGCATTTCTATTTTGTGATTGTTATTAATAAGCCTCCAATGACAGAGCATGGTGTCACTGGAGAAAAAAAATATAATATTTGACAGAAACCTCTCTGAAGCACAGCACTCTTCTATTTTTTCCTATGAATTAAGTTCTATGATGCAATCAAAAGGAAAAGCTCTTTACAACTTTAATTTGAATAGGAAACTGTGCCTATCTTCTACTGGGAAAAAACACCTTATTTTAATAGCTATAATACAGAGTTATAAAGCCATAACATATAGAACCAATTGCATGTTTATTTCTGAGAATTATCGTCTAAGGTGAATCAGTTCTCAAGAGTGATTTGACTGATAGGTCAATTAACATATCCCTCTGTGCTTTTATTTCTGAATTAACTCCCTTTTTATTTTTTTATATATGAGACAGAGTCTTGCTTTTGTAGCTCAGGCTGGCCCTCAGCTCACTATGTAGCCCAGGCAAGTCTGGAACTCAGCAATCCTCCTGCCTCTGCCTTCTGAGTACTGGGATTACAGGCGTGAGCCACCAAGCCTGGCACTGTGGTATGTGGTACTAATTGCTGGTGGGCTTGAGTCAGCACACCTCGTATTGTGTGTGGTTACTGGGGATGGAACCAGGGACCTTGCACTTGCTAGGCAGGCACTGGAACCACTGAGCTAAATCTCCAGACTGAATTAATTTCTTGACCTATTTTCCAGCCCATTCTGGAGAGATATCTGTCTTGTTTGTGCCAGTGGCCGACACACTATGTCAAGCAATTTGCCCAAGTAACTTCCATGAGGCTTAGTACTGTGATTTATTTACTTGCTTTTCTGCTAGGAATCTCACATTCCATTTCCCCATCCTGCCATCCTGTCTGGATGACAGCATATAACTTTTGGCATCTGAGATAGATGGCGATTGGGCTTCTGCCGAGCTCCATAGCAACTTGCCACTGCAGGTAGCAGTCACCAAACAGCTGTGCTAGAAAGTTCATCTTTTATATAAAACCGCCTGCTTGTAATTTCCATTTGTTTTGTTCATTAGCAGGAACCAGACTCTGTGTACTCCCTGTTCCATATGACAGCTCACCAGGTATGCGAGGCCAGCAATTGTGCCCTGACTACATTTTCTTTCTTTTCCAGACTGAGTACTATACCGCAGCCTCACTCAGTTCTCCCCTAAGCCCAGTGTCTCAGATCCCGACCCACTGTGTTACCTTGGTTTGGAAATCCCACGAGTGTCTCAACTGGGGGCTGTATCAAGGTCGCGTGTGTGAAGGAACTGAGCTACTCTACGTCAGCTACTCCTTTCAGTCCTCCCTGTGCCTTGATATTAAGGAAAAACAACATCTATTATCTTGCTAAAATAATTGAAATACCAGAAGGGAATTAATTGGAAAGATGTCTAGCTCCAAATTTATGCCTTAAATAATCAGAAAAACATAACAACAACCAGAATTCAAAGAGAAAAGAAATAAAAAAGCTAACTAAATTATTGAGGGTATAAACTATTATCAGACTTATAGAAAAGGAGTTAATTAGTAGTTCCAACTGAAGAAATAATATTTTCATTCTTTTGAAATACTTATTGATACTTCAAAAATTTGTCCTAGGAACTGATCTAAGTTGAAGTGTTATATAAATAAAGATTTTTATTGCAGTTCTGTTGGTAAAAGAAAAAGAAAAAGAAACACAGTGAAAAAACTGTTCAGGAGAAGATTGAAAAATAAAAATGAACTGTAATGACTCATTATGCTTGTCTATCTGATATATTTAAAATGATAAGTATGAGAGGGCCAATATGAGATATTTATGATATTAAGTATGCATATGATGATTGTAAGATACAAAAGTAAAGACTGGGGTTTTAGCTCAGTAGCATAAGGTCCAGAGTTCCATCCTCAGCTCCTGTAAAACCTGGCAAGAACTAGAGACACATACAAAAAAAAAAAATCAGATTGCACGACATTGTTAGGTATGTAGATTCATTACTCAGGTTTCACTACTACAACAAAATACCAGAGATAATCAAGTTAACAAGAAAAAAAATTTATTTTGGCTCACAGTTTTGGAGGTATCAGTCCAAGACTGATTGGCCCCCTTGCTTTTGAGGGTTGTGGTGATAAAGCACATTAGGGAAAGGAATATGTGATGAAGGACAGGGGCTCCCTTTATGGCTGAGAACTGAAAGAGAGAGTAAGAAGAAAGTGCTGGGATCCCAATAATTCCCTGAGGACATGTCTTCAGCCATGCAAAGACCTCCCACTGGGTCTCACCTTTAAAATTTTCCACCACATCCCAAAGGAGACCATAACTTTAGGAGTAACCTTTCAATATGGACTTTGAGGGCCACTGAATGCTAACAGTGGATGACTTTTTTTGATTTCCATTTTTACTTGCCATGTCTGCTGAGTTTATAACAAAAGGAAATTTTAAAATTATAAGCTTTATTTACATTTTTCTTAAAAGGTGAGCTAGTCTTTTGAAAGCTGAGCTGAAGTCTTACTTTTTTTTTCAGCCAAGGTGCTTTGAGTAACTACCTTGGATTGGCTGGACTTGAACTTGTGATACTCCTGCTTCAGCTCCCCAGGTTGCTGGGATTACAGGAGTGTGACATTACTACTGGGGAATCCTTACTTTTGAACTGAATGTGCACCACAATTATAATGTGATCAATTATAATATGACTAGTTGACCACCTAGATTTTGACACAGTGCTTATAGAAATGTACACATCTTCTTTCCTATTTGGAAGTATCAACCAAGCTGCATCTTCCACATGTATAGGTCATTGCAATATTAGGAGATTGAATAAAATGCAGTAGAAGGCACAAAATAAAGCATAGTTAAATGTTGTTTCATAACCAGTGTTAAAGTTCATTAACAGTATACAAGATTTTAGAGCACTGGGATCTTTCTTCAATGGGATCCATCTTCTCCTTCAGTCAAGGACTATAAACTGTCTTAAGTCTACTAAGTGATGGAGGTATTGTGACTGTTTTTCTGATCTAGGTTAGACTTTAGTGCACCTGACCTGCAATTTTTCAGCTTGTACCAGTCATGTAAGAATTTAGCAAGCTTCTTATCTATTTCATTTCTAAGATCAGCATGACCAACTAGTGAAGTCCAGAGGTTTCCAGTGGTCAGACTGTTCCATTTTCTGTTTTGACTGACTCTGCTTTTCATTATAGTAACTATGACAACTTGCCTTGGCAAGGGAGAGCTTTCAATTGTCCCCTGCTACTCTGGTGTTGTGGCTTGTGTTTAAATGTCCTCCTAAAGTCTCATGTATTCTCATAGTTGACTGAATCTAAAGTTTGTGATTTATTCAGGTAGGGATAGGCTTGAGGACACTAGGATTAAGCCCTAGAACTTGTGATACCTGTCCTCAGTAATCTGAATAAGAAAAAGGAGGCAGAAAGACACTGCTAAGGTCTCTTGTTGGTTTTGCTGTCTTCTAATGCCATGAACTGTTGCCTCCTGCCTGTGCCACCTATCTTGGACCCAGCCAGTTATGGAGTGAAATCTCTGAACTGTGAGTGAAATAAACCCTTTCTTCTTTAATTTTCAGTGTTGAGTATCTCATTCAGTTTTGAGTCCCTCTCTTTATGTTAAACTAAGGTTGACCTGGCAGTTTTTGTTTGCTTTCAATGAGCTGCATTTTGTTCCATGTTTAAGCCAATTAAATAAACTACCAGGCCACTTCTAACTTCCCAAGATGCAACATTACAGAAAGAATTTCTGCTCACATTTGGTCTGATCCAACCCAATATTCCTTTCGCCATTAGTCAACCAATACCTTTGTATCCATGGGCTCACATGCTTATTGAATTTCCATCTGTACAAAATAGAAAAGTAAGCATATACTTCTTTTGGAATGTAATATAAATTCTCATGGGTCATACTTGGTATGTCATCTTTGGTAGCCTGCTGGAACATGAATCTAATTATAGGTTTAGAAGCAAAGAGACAAGATGGGGAGCATCCTGAAGCAAATCTGCTTTTCTTTCCTTGGAAATTGCCTCAGAGAAGGCCCTTATAGTTTTCTTAGGCAATGCAGGGCTAATCCCTCAGGAGGAGGGGGAAAGATCTCTTCCACTGATTATGTAGAGGATACTTCCACAAAGAAGAGAAAGCTTTTACCTTTGCGGAGAATTTAGGGGACCAATCTTTCCAGTTTCATCTAATTTCTCCCACATGTGTCTGTTGAATTTAAAATGCACCATTATTTTCCAATCAGTTCCTGCAATTTAGCTATAGATGCCTGATAATCCTGGGAGTTCAATTTATCTTACAGTTTAGTCAGTTGCTGGATGAGATCCCATGTTTCAAAATTCTCAGTCCTATAGGACAAGAAGTATCTTTCAGGGCAAATATAAAGTCATTCAAGTTATTTATGCTTGGGATTCAAGTTAAAACTTGAATTTTCAACCTCATTTTTTTCTTTCATTACTTCATTCAGCAACATTAGGAGCAACCAGCTAATTTCAGTATATCCATTACTTTTCCAAAATGTTAATAAGTATTATACACAGTTACACAGCTACTTACTTCAAGTAGCCAATTAAGAATATTCAAAGTAAAAAAAAGAGTATTCAACATAGATATTTTACACATTTAAGTTACCCACTCAAGTCAGAGATCATTGTTTTCTTTCTAAAAATAGTCATTAGCATTTTAGTTCTAGTCATATTGAAGATCCAACTCAAGCCCTATAACCACTTCACATCCTTCAGCTTTATAGCTCTGTTCAAGTTGACATACACAAACATACATCCAGCCACAAAAAGTTATGAAGTCCATATAAGGCAAGACGTAGGGTTTATATTAACTGAGAAGTTACTTTACACATGAACATAGGCAAAGACTGCCTTTTTATACTTAAGCCAATCCTATTTATTCAGACTACAGTTCTGTCCCTATTTATCACTTAAGCAACCCCAAGAGCACCAGAAACTCATTTTTGGTAAGCATACTTACTTAGTAAGTGTTTATTATTATTTGTCACAATATTTTAAAATAGATTGCTTGGATCAGATGACTAAGGTAACATAATATTATATTTCATAACTAAAAAAAAGAGAGTCTCTATGTTAAGAGAATATGTGAAAGATATCTAGAGACCTAGTTAAAGGTACTATTTAGTGATGTAAAGAGACATACTAATGAGAGAGATGGGGTCTCTGGTTAAAGAGTCATTAAGAAAAGTATTAAGATTTAAAAGCTAAACTGGTGGAGTCACTTGAGAGTTATAAACTAATGATAATGAAATGATATTTCAAGAAGATTAACATGACATCCATCTCTCTGTGTGGTCAATGAGATTGTATTATAGTTCCCAGGAAATCACTGCGTGGAATTAATTGGGTGTAATAATCAGGGTGCCAGCAGAAATAAGGAGAAAAACAAAAGGTAAGGAGGTTTTGAGGTGTCTGTACTTAGCAATTTTAGGAGATAATTTTTGCATTCTTACTGCCTAAAAAAGACTGCTAGAAATGGGTGGAAACTTAGTGATGGAAGAAGAAAGAAGGACTAATCTAGTTTTATGCTTTCTAGCTAGAAGACAGGACACCTCGTTTCACAGAAAACAAAGTGGAACTGTCAAGTCTCTAGGATGTGCAAAGCAGCTGCAGGACAGGACCCAGGTGTGACCTAATCAAGACAACTTTTACTTTAAAGTTGTTTTTCCCTAAAGAGTGTTCATTAATGTCAGTGCACCCACATGTATCACACTGCCATCAAAGAAAGGCAGGCTACAATTTTACATGGAAAGCTGTTAAGCTTCTTTGATCTACTCCTGGAATAAAACCATTAACGCTCACAAATATTCATGCTGGGCATACACAGAAGCATTGTAATGTCTCAAACTCAATGTAAACTTTTCTTCCAGGTCTTAGCTCTATTATTTTCAACTTTAGAATATATAATTATAATATTTAAAAATGTGTACTCTGTCACTTACAGTCTAGGAGTAACTTTTTAAAAAGTTATATAGTCAGAAAAATATTTGGCACGTTCATATGTATTTTTCATAATGCCTTAAGATTTCTGCGTGTTGCTGTCTGTCTGGCTGTGTATTTCAGTACAGCTTTATGGTGCGGGTGGATAGCTTTTGTCAAAATACATTGTTAAGCTAGCTGGATCTTAACTCAGAAAAAAAATCCTTGGATTTTATGTTTTATATGAAAACACATTGCTTTTATAGGTATGTTAATATAGATACATGTTATAACAGAAATATTATCTTTTTACCTTTATATGTAATGGAATATCTGACTTTTGTTGCTGAATGTATGTGTTTCCCAGAGCACATAGTTTCCGATAGTCACAATATTATGTCCCCAGACACACAAATGTGGCTACCCCAAAATCATGTCTTAGATGCTGTCTGCTATGCTGGCCTCTATAAGAAAGTTATTAAAGGAGTAATAAAATACATACAAATATACAAGTATCTATATCAGCATATGCTATATGTAATAGGAATATAAACATTTGAAAATGCTTTCCTTATTTTAAGAAAGTATTACTCTAATGTTATGTGGGAATTTTGTGCCTGAAAGTACTTGTATAATATAACTATAAATATTAGCATATTTCATAAGTGTGTAGATAATAATAGAAAGGGGAAAACCAGGGTATTAAAAGAACTAACTAATGTTGCCAAATAAAAGCCTCATTCTAAATACAGATTCTTTCTTGGAATATGTTGCCCGTCCTTAATATCAGTGATCTAAATTAAGAAAGATCACTATTAAAATATCAGAGTGCGTCTGACTTCTCCAGTATAATACTTTTTTGCCCTCTTTTCCATGTTGGTGAAATGATAAATTTCGTAACCGTTCTGGATGCTTAGACACAAGATAAGCAGGCAACTGTCAGACAGCATACCCTGTCCCGCGAGACCGGCTCCTGCACAGGGGGAGGGACAAGCAAACCCACCCTGAAGAAGCAGTGCAGTGAAGGCCCAAGAGCACCAAGTCCTAGTTGTGACGGGCGCAAGGCAGAGGGAAAACCCTCTCTGCCTTTGGGAAGAGCCGGTCAAGAAGATTTCACAGTGGAGATGAAAACCAAGTCTTAAGGAAGGCAAGGAGTAAAAACTGTTAAGATAATTCTTCCTGGAAGATCAACTATGCATTCTTCGCTCCCCGCCCCAGGGCAAGGGGAGGATTCCTTTCTTACACGTACCTCACAGTTTGAAATACTGTTTATGAAAACTGCTATGCCATGCACTCTTCTGAGTGTGAATGGACAAAGTTGTTTAACCCTTACATTTGCTTTGTGTGCTGGTTTAGTCATTCTCAACCAGGGGAGATTCAGGACCCCAAAGTAACAGTGGAGACCTTTCTGGTTCTTACAGTTGGGGCAGGCTGAGGTGCTACTGGTATCAACTGAGTAGAAGCCAAAGGCACGGTCAGCCTCCTACAATGCACAGAGCATCTTCAGGACAACCAACACTTTTCTGATCCTGAATGGCAATGCTGACCCAGTTTCCAAAGCCTGTTCTAGCTTTCTTTCACACAATAGTGAGAATTTGTACCAGTATATGACACAATTTTTCATTTTTCCCATTCTCCAACACACCCAACAACCCCCCCAAACACCCTTTTATACATAAGCTTTGATTACCCCCCTTTTTAAATTTTGAGACACGATCTCACTTTGTAGTTCAGCCTGGCCCTGAACTCACTGTGTAGCTCAAATTAGCCTTGAACTCAGCAATCCTCCTGTCTCTTCCTCCTGAATGCTGGTATTACAAGCATGAGCCATCATGCCTGGCGCTGTGGTATGTGGTACTGTGCTGGGATTACAGATGTGAGCCACCACACCTGGCATTGTGGGTGAGGTAGAGGGGATCTAACTCAGGACCTTGCACTTGTCAGGCAGATGCCAGAAACACCGAGCTAAATCCTCAGGCCCTGTTCTAGCTTCCTGTAGAGCATGCTGCTGGTGCCTTGTACCAGTCTCCATTAAGCTATCTTGCCTGTTCACTGAAAACTACAAACACTTTCTCCCTTCTTGAGCAATTGCCAATATCCAATAGGGAACATCCTAACTGAGATTTAAGATCCTTGTCTCTGTCACTTTCATGTTGTTGGGACTATTCAATATACAGATTAAAGAAGGACAGATGTATTTGGCTCATGTTTTTTGGAGAGTCCAGTCCATAGCCTGCTGACTTCAGGGTAGAAGCCACATGGGGAAAAAGACTGTGGTTCAGGAAAGCTCCTCGCATGGGTCGAGGAAGCAGAGAGAAAAGAAGGAAGAGAGATACACCCTACCAGGTTGTTCCCTTAGTGAAATATATCTTCCAACCTGGCTTCATCTTCCACAAATCCTGCTTATGCCCACCTGGAGGCAATCTAAATATAAGACCTAATGATCAATCCCCCATTCCCAGCCATCATCAGAGCAACAACTCAACTCAAAAGCCAGTGTCAGGTCTCCAGGTAGGACCTGTTCTGTGGAGTAGTTCATACTTCCTAGTTTTTTAATGGAATTTAATTGAATCAGCCCTCTGATGGAGTCTGTATCTTTGGTTAACTGCCCCCATCACACTATTCTACATATGTTACTCCAGTTGTTTGTGCTCTTCTTCAGAAAATCACTTGAACAAGAACCCTTACATGAGGCTCTGCTTCCAGGGAACTGAGTATAAAACAACTTGATCTGAGTAAAATTAAATGCTCAAGTATAGCTTCCAACTCCCAGGTCCTATGTGACGTGGGGATGATTTATTGACCATGATAGTACCATGAGTTTCTTCAAGTCCTTCTTGATGATATTGAAGGGTAAAACTTTCCTCACATTTCCATGAGATGCTATTGCCTCTGAAGCAGCTCCTCTCTCATGGGCCCATTTTCATTCTCTGGATAATCAGAAAACACTCTCATTAACTCAACCCCAAGTATTTTGAGAATTTTTGCCAGTGTCTCATATATAATTGCTTTTATTTTCACTCTGTCTCTGTGTAAAGAAACTTCTCATTATCTTCGCTCCCTCTGGATCACAAACCAGAACCAGCACATGGCCTTTTAGACATCAAGTTGCACAGCAGGAGTTGAGCGGTGAGCCAGCTTCCTCTGTATTTTCAGCCCTGTAAAAAGCTTGAATCATCCTGAAGTGCCCTCCAATTTGTCCATGGAAAAACTGTCTGCCACAAAACTTGTCTCTGCTGCCCAAAAGGTGCTTTATGAAACCAGAGGCCACTGATTCTTTGCCTACAGTGCCATCTCCCAGAAACCTGTAGGTGCCAATATGATTCTGGCTTTCAACTCCTCACGTATTCACTCATCCACTCCCCTAATTTTTAATATATCTATCCATCCATCTGATATTACACTCTTGGCAGAATTCAATTTTTTATTTAACGAGTGAGATGAATGTGTTTCTTCTGTCAGGAAGCAGAATATGACCATAACAGGCTTAAATTCAGTCTCTGTTCCTATGAGGCCTATGTTGTGTTAAATATTGATAAGAGAAGAGACCATACCATGGCATGGGCTGCCAAGACATTGAGATGACCATTCAGGAAATGAAACCAAAGGCCCAGAGTTGAGTTTATTGTTAACCTCAGCAAGGGAGAACTTTTTTTTCTTTTTGACAGGCCTGTCTCTTTAGGAGAATGGACTGTGGTTATAACTTGGGGGAAAATGAAGTTTAGATTTGGCAGATTTTCAGGGGTGCTGTTGACATCATCTCCAGAGAGAGAGTTATACAGGTGAGGTTATTGTGGATTGCTTGACCCCCAGAGTCAGGTTGGAGGGACTGAGTCTGAGCCTGTTCCTGCCTGACTGATTCCTGATTGGTGAGGAGTTATTACTTATCGTTGGCTTTCAGTGTTGTGCTCCATGAGGCAAGTTGTCACTGATTAAATTGAATTTAAATAAATCTAGTGGCCACTACTTGTCATGGCTATAAAACAATCACTTTTCCTAGGAAGGTAGATTTCGCAAGACTTTCAAATGTGGTTCATCTCATAGTGGGATTTTTTACTTTTTTGTCCTTTGCTTTTCTGTTTCCTGTGTCTTGTTTACTACAGTAGAATTAGCATAAAATGTTGAGGCAAGGATGCAAATTTTGATTGCTCAACTCCACAGTCTTTCTGTAATCACCTTGAAAAGTCAGTTTTATTTAGAATTACCTATTTTGTAGTATAAAGTCACCAAATTCTAAAAGTGCTAAATTTCACATGGATTGGAGATGGATGTTCTTTCTAAAATACAGCCCTTCTTTTTCACTCTTGGCTTAAAGATAGAATTGTCAAGGTTGTATATATAAAATGTATAAAATGATATCTTGACATATACATGTATTATAAAACTACTAAACCAAGTTAATCAACACCTCCTTTATATTATGTTTAGTTGTTTTAAGTCATCAGAATATTTACTTTTTTTTTTTTTTTTACTGTTTATAGCATATTACTAAGTGAAGGGCCAGAGGGTTAACTCAGTGGTTCCGGCGCCTGCCTCGCAAGCGCAGGGTCCTCAGTTCGATCCCTGGTAACCACATATAATGCTGGGCGTGGAGACACGCCCACCAACAATCGACACCGCATACCACAATGCCTGACGTGGTGGCTCACGCCTGTAATCCCAGCACTCGGGAGGCAGAGACAGGATTGCTGAGTTCGCGGTGGCTTGCCTGGGCACCATAGTGAGCTCAGTGCCAGCCTGAACTACAACGCGAGACCCTGTCTCAAAAGAAAAAAAAAAAGCCATTCCATATTACTAAGTGAAATCACTGTGTTGTACAGTAGGTTTCTAAAACTTCCTCTAGTGTTTCCCCAGCATCCTTTTGCAACCTAGCATTTGTTAACCTCTACTCTGGACTTTACTTCTTTAAATTGGACTTTGACTTTACACATAACTGGTGTCATGCAATATTTGGCTAATTTCATTAATATTGAGTCTTCCAATATCTTTTTTGTTTTTGTAATGGCAAGATTTCTATTTTTTAAATCTTTTAATAGCATTACACATATATACACATGTCCTACTTTTTTTTTATACATCATATTCATTGAGACACTTAGGTCATTTTTATATCTTAGCTGTTGTGAATAATATTGCAGTGAATGGAATGAATGTATTTCTGAACTAATAATATCATAGACCGCTGAGTAGTCAGAAAGAAATACCACAGGCAGGCAGTTAGGGCTGGGTCCTTGAGAGAGCCAGGACAAAGATAAACTGCATCTGTGTCCAGGGACACATCTGATGGAGACCAGGCCTCAAGATAAAGACAAGATCACACATTTGTACACTTCCTCAAAGGACAAACACTGGGCCTACTGAAGTCCAGATAGATCTCAGCCATACTGGTGGGTGATCAGAGGCTTCTGGTTCCATTATTTCCTAGAAGTCTTTTTTCGTTCCATCCACACTTGTTACATGACTTGATTCCAATTGGATCACTGTCACTTAAGTGGCTATACTTGTAACTTTATTGGTTGATCATAGCTGTAAATTACATTGTACTCACATTTGTTTTGGTATGTGAAACTCTTCTGTAAATTAGGGTCCCCAAACTACGCATTTGAGACCTCTTCTGTCTCTCAGAAGCTATTTTATCAATAAATATCTTCCTACTCTTAATCTCCATTGTCCTAAGGATTGGAGTTTTAGAGAACACCAGCTAAGCATATCAGACATCTAATAGTTCTGGAGATATAATATTTTCATATTTCATCTCCAGTATCATATTCTACATTATTGGTTTTCTTTGTATATAGATGAAGTGGAATTGCTGAATCTCACATCAGTCCTGTTCTTAATTTTTTAAAGACTCTATATACCATTTTCTGTACTAGCTTATGAGTTTACATTCCCACTAACAATGCATAAGTATTCCCTCTCATTATATTCATTTCAACAATTATCTTTTGTCTTTTTGATAGTAGGCATTCTCATTTTGTTTTAGTTTGCATTTCCCTAGTAATTAATGATACTAAGCATTTTTTTTTTCATTTTGAGTTGACTTTTCAATATGGTGTGAAATAAGGGACCAATTTTATTCTTCTGAATGTGTGTTCAATTTTGCTAACACATTTATTGAAGAGACTGTTCATTTTCCACTGTGTATTTTGTGAAAGACCAATTAACTTTAAATATGTGGGTTTATTTCTCTGTTCTGTTCCATTGATTTTTTTTTTTTTTTTTGAGACAGGGTCTTGCTTTGTAGTTCAGGCTGGCTCTGAGCTCACTATGTAGCCCAGGCAAGCCACTGCGAACTCAGCAATCCTCCTGTCTCTGCCTCCCAAGTGCTGGGATTACAGGCATGAGCCACCACGCCCGACACTGTGGTATGTGGTATTGATTGCTGGTGGGCATGAGTCACCACGCCCAGCATTCTATGTGGTCACTGGGATCGAACTCAGGACCTTGAGCTTGCGAGGCAGGCAGCAGAACCACTGAGCTAAATCTCCGGCCCATCCATTGATTTTTTATGTCTGTCATTATACTAGTATCATCTTATTTCAACTGCAATTGGTTTGTGATGTATTTTTAAGTAAGGCAGTGTGATATCCCCTGCTTTTTTCTTTTGCTCAAGACTTCTTTGGCTACTTGAGATCTTTTATGATTCCATGTGCATTTTACAATTTCATTTCTTCCGTTCTGTAAAAACTATTAGTGTTTTGATAGTGATGACATTGAATCTGTAGAAAGGTGTGAATAGAATGGATATTTTAAAAATATTAATTCTTAAGCCTGATGACCATTAAATATCTTTCCATTTATTTGTGTTTTCTTCAATTTTAGCATCACTCTTTATAGTTTTTAATGTAGGGACTTTTACTTCCATGGTTAAATTTATTCCTAGTGCCATTGTAAATAAAATTATTTTCTTTATTTTTGATAATCTATTTTTAATATATAGATGTTATTGACTGTTATATATTTATTTTATACACTATAATATTGATGAATTTGCTAATTATTTCTAATGAAACTTTTTTGTGAAGTCTTTAAAGTTTTCCATAAGATTGAACTGTCAAAAAATAAATTATTTTTGTTTTACTATTCAGATGCCTTTCATTTCTTAAATTTAAAAAAAAATAATTTCCTGTCTCATCTGGCTAGCTCTTCTGGGCTATATTGCATAGAAGTAAAAATGGGTATTTTATTTTATTTTATTTTTTGCAGTACCAGAGATTGAACTCGGGTCCCTGTGCTTCCAAGGTAGGCATAGTAACACTTAAGCTAAATCCCCAGCCCTTTTCTTTGCTCCTGATTATGGAGGGAAAATCGTCAGTGTTTTGCCATTGAGAATGTCATTTGCTGTGTTCCAGACATATACAGACTTCCTTACATAGGGAAACATTCCTGCTGTGCATAATATGATGAGAGTGTTCATCTGGTAATGGTGCTGAATTTATATATATATATATATATATATATATATATATATATATATATATATATATATATATATATGTATATGTATATATGTTCTTGGTTTGTAGTTCAGGCTGGCCCTGAGCTCACTATGTAGCTCATGCAAGCCTGGACTCAGTAATCCTCCTGCCTCTGCCTCCAGAGTGCTGAGATTACAGGCTTCAGCCCAGCGTTTGTGGCATGTGGTACTGATTGCTGGTGAGCCACCATGCCTGGTATTGTTGTATGTGGTTACCAGGGATCGAATCAGGGACCTTGTACTTGCTAGGAAGGCGCCAGAACCACTGAGCTACATCTCTGGCCCCATCATATATTTTTATAATTTTTTCTTCTAGTATTATGAAAACATTTATAGATTTGTATATGTTTACCCATACTTGCCTCCCATCACTAAATCCCATTGATTTTGTATTTTGATCTGTTAAACATGCCATGAAATCCAGTTTGGTAATATTTTATTGAGGATTATTATATCTATGTCAATCAGAAATGTTGACCTCTGAGATTCTTTGTGTATAATGAATTATTTAGGTAATGCTGACTTATAAAATGAAATTGGAGGTATTTTTATACCTTCAATTCTTTAGAAGAGCTGAGAAATATTAGCATTAATTCTTTAAATGTTTGGCAGAATTCACCAGTCTTCACTGAAGTCCTGGAATGCTCTTCACTAGAGGGTTTTTAATTACTGACTCAGTCTTCTTACTCATTGGTTAGTTCCAACTTTCTACTTCTTTATCATTCAGTTTCTAAGAATTTATTCATTTCTTTCTTGTTTTCCAACTTGTTGCTATATAGCTGTTCACATTTCTTATGATCCTTTGTATTCTGTGGTGCTAGTTATAATGTACTCTTTTTATTTAAATTTCATTATTTGAGTCTCCTTTTTTTTAATCTTAATCTGGTTACAGGTTTGATTTACGGTCCTACCTTCACCATATTTCCTTGTCAATCTGTTGTGTGTCCCCCAAAATTGCTCCTACATTTATTATACTTCCTTCAAGTCTGATATGATCCGGAAAAGCATGGGCTCTAACTGTGGTAGAGTTAGACCACGGGTAAGCCCACAGTCTTCATATTAGCATTAGCACTTTTGCCCCGGGCTGTGGCAGCCATGCGATTGTGACTATACCCATATAAAGTCAAAGCCTTCCTCACGTTTGACAGTGGAGACTCACTAATTGGAAAAAACAAAACACCACAGAACAAAACATCCTACTTACCAGCTTTAATCACTTCACATTCTAGGTAAACTAAAGAGAAGCCAACCCTGGAACTCACTGCAGCTTCTGTCTCTGAGCTCTGCCCTTCTTCTGTCCTGATGGTGGACTTTTGTTACCAGCAGTTGCCATCCTGAGGTGCTGCCCACTTGCTCCCAAATGTACTTTAACTTCAAGCCTAAAAAGGGGGCTCACTCTCTGTCCAGCTCTTGAGTATTCTCATCAGCTTACTCTTTCTTACTCTGTAGCATGTACATTCCTTTTAATACATTTGTGCCTTTCTTACCTGGTCTTACTCCTGCTCAGTCCCCTGAAATATGAAGAGACTGGATAGCAGGCAGAAAAGGAAACCAACCGTCCAGTAACAGTGAGGGCTTGCCTTGGAGACATATTAAGCAGAATTCTTAACTGTGTAGTTTCTGTGAATTTGGGGGAAAGTGAGCTTTATGGAGAGAAGTTACTGTTACTGTAAGTTTCCTTGACCCACATAGCTTAGCAAGGCAACAGCATATTTTACAACTCTGTGTTTTTCATTCCATACTTGCCAATAGCTTTTTAGTTAATAAGTTCTGTACTGATGTAAGAAATTTTATTTCTATATAGGCCTTGTGTGAAAAGTTAGGTATTTATGTTTTTATAGCAGTAGTCATGAGTTCGCTTTTGTGTTTACTACACACCGTGACAATTTAATTATGATCATTACCCTTTCTAAGTAAACTGTGCATCGGTATATATATGAAAAAAGTTTTATAGCTTTCATGTATGCAAACTGCCTACCCAACACCAGGTTTGTCCATGGAGTCCAGGAGTTCATAGATCTAAGATGAACAACACTTGTTCTAGAAACTTAGGATCTTCAAGACTGAATTTTCAATATGAATAGTGAAAGAGCCAGGGGATTTTTCAAAGGTTAATCCTTCTGCTAAACCACAAAACTCATTCCCCATTGTCTTGATTTCCTCCAATTCTCTTTCATTTTTATTTCCCTTCTGGAATGTTTGAACTTTAAAATTAGTAAACCAAGGTTGGTCAACATCAGAACATTTTTCCTAAACAATTTTTGATCCTTTTAAATGTCCTCAGTGTGATATTTTGTTCCTCTATCTCATCTTCAGTGTAGTGTGTACAGCCATTCAAATGGGAATGAAAACTAAAAAGTTGTATGGAAGTGGCATGAGCTTTTTGGAGAAGAGGTGTATTTCCTTGTTTGCTCTGTGCTAAGTTGATGTTTTCATTTTACTTCATGACAACGCACATACCACTTAGTTTTAGGTCCGCTGCCATTCCCTCCAGGTGAAAACACCTTCCCTCTACATCACGTGGTGGCTGGTACTGAGTGTCTATCTTTGATTCTCAGGAGACTGAAAGATCAAATCCTTTCTAGTACTACCGCAGGCAAAAGATTATTCATACGAATGTCACAACTCACTCAAGACATTTTCTCATGCAAGCGCCAAAATGATGTACCATCAAGCCTAAACATGTAGACAGCACATATTGTCAATCCACCCCTGCATGTCTCTTTTTACCTTGGCTCAGCTTTGGAGGAGCAATGCCGACAGTTTGGAAAGCAGCTACACATTTCTAGAAGCAAACTACAGAATGACACACATTGTATAGGGTGCAGTGATTCCTGTTTACCGTGCATCTGTGGCTAGTTGACTGCAAAGCCAGCCTTTAGTTCCAGACGTTAATCTGGAGTTTACGTCATGCTTTGACCCACGTGCACTAGGCTCTGGGTTTATATTGTGTAATTAGAGAAAACTGAATTAAACTGAACTGAACCAAACCAAACCACACCAAACCCACCAAACCAAGCAAATGATCATCATTGTTGAAGATCTTACCATTTAGGGCAAGACAAACGGTAAACAATTTAACTGTAAATTTTGTCAGCATTATAAAAGAAATATTAACAATGACCTTATAATAAGATATAAAAAAGTTAAAATAGGAAAGTGACAAGGGAAATCATAATTTTAAAATGGGCAATTTCAATTAAAAAACTATAACTTTAGGATGCAGAAAGCTGAGGGTATTTCTTTAGACCTTTAAATGATCTGTGGCCTTTTCTTTTTTCCTGTAAATGGGCCTTTTCACTTGGGAAATGAGACTTCCATTGAGAATAGGCTGTCATTCCGTCACCCGACGACTACCTCCTATGATCGGCCCATTATCCTTCCCTTATATTACAGGCCCTTGTCTTTAAATTCTACATACTTCCTTCCATACACCCTCAAAAAATATACCAAGCTTAGGCCGGAGGGTTAGCTCAGTGGTTCCGGCGCCTGCCTCGCAAGCGGAAGGCTCTGAGTTCGATCCCCGGAAAACACATATAATGCTGGGAGTGGAGGCACGCCCACCAACAAGCAACACCACATACCACAATGCCGGGCGTGGTGGCTCAGGCCTGTAATCCCAGCACTCGGGAGGCAGAGACAGGAGGATTGCTGAGTTTGCGGCGGCTTGCCTGAGCACCATAGTGAGCTCAGGGCCAGCCTGAACTACAAAGCGAGACCCTGTCTCAAAAAGCAAAAAAAAACCAAACAAACAAACAAAAAAATATATATATACCAAGCTTGAAGTCACAATGTGCTTCTATCCTTCTTGAGAGCCTGCATTCTATTTGTCCTTTTAAAGTCCTATCCAATAAATCTCTTTCTACTTCTTACTGATGTGCTATGAAAATGGCTTCATTGTGATAGAAGTCAGTGAACCTGGAGCCCGCTCATGGAGAGGTGAGTGGAGTTCCCATCTCCACTTTGGGGGCCTCCTCCAACTCTGTCCGATGATCGCTGACAACTGCCAAACTCCTCCCTTTACAGTAGAGAAATGCAGTCACATGGACAGACTCACTGGGAGATTCTACAATTCAAGCACAAGATAACACAGTTTTGCACATTAGTTTTTCATGTAATTAATAAAGATGGCTGTGACTTTGGGGTCCAGTGCTGTAGCTGTGGAAACGTCACACAGAGTAGAGGAAAGTTATATCAGTGACCAGAGGGAGAGTAGCTGGAGCTTATGAGATGCAGTGAGGACATTTATATATTTCAGTAGAAAAATTCACATGAACTGAATAAAGAAGGGGAGTGGTATAGAAAGATTTTAGGAAAAAAACATTGTATAAGGGCCGGAGGGTTAGCTCAGTGGTTCCGGCGCCTGCCTCGCAAGCGCAGGGTCCTGTGTTCGATCCCCGGTAACCACATATAATGCTGGGCGTGGAGACACGCCCACCAACAATCAACACCGCATACCACAATGCCTGACATGGTGGCTCACGCCTGTAATCCCAGCACTCGGAAGGCAGAGACAGGAGGATTGTTGAGTTTGCGGCGGCTTGCCTGGGCACCACAGTGAGCTCAGGGCCAGCCTGAACTACAAAGCGAGACCCTGTCTCAAAAGCAAAACAAAACAAAACAAAAACCAACCAAAAGTAAAATTTAAACTGGGCGTGGTGGCTCACGCCTGTAATCCCAGCACTTGGGAGGCAGAGACAGGAGGATTGCTGAGTTCGAGGCTTGCCTGGGCTACATAGTGAGCTCAGAGCTAGCCTGAACCACAAAGCGAGACCCTGTCTCAAAAAACAAAACAAAACAAAACAAAACAGAACAAACAAACTAACAAATAAAAAAACATTGTATGAAGAAATTTGAGAAAATTGTGTGGGCGAATGCTGTGGCATGTGTCTAGATGTCCTCCCCAAAGCTTCCTGCAGCCATAGGTGGGGCTTTTACACAGGTGGCTATGGATCTAGAATGTGTGATGCTGGGATCAATTCACTGATTGGTCTGGCACCACCCTAAACCCAGCAGTCTAAATAGAGTATAAAGGAGCAGAAAGAGGCTGCTAATGTTGCTTGTGTTTGCTTCTTTGCTACCTTGTTACACTGGTACTTTCCCCTCCTCATGAACTACTTCTTCTCTGGGATGCCTTTCCGCCATGCCATCCTGCCTTGGAGCCAGCCAATTATGCACATTTACAAAGTGTGAATCAAGAGAAACTTTCCCTCCTTTACCTTTGGGTGCTGGGCATTTGTCTCACCAACAAGAAAATTAAATAAGAATTTGTTAACCTTGAGTCTGCAATATAGCACCACTCCCTGGGTGATGAGCTTGTAACTTGGTGGCAAGTTGATTATATTGGCCCACTTCTATCATGAAAAGGACTGAGCTTTGTCTTTAGGAGGCTAGACGCTTAATCTGGGTATTATTTTTGCCTTCCCTGAATGTAAGACGTCTGCCAAAACTACCATCTGTGGACTCACAGAGTGCCTTCACCACTGTCATGGAATGGCACACAGGACTGCCTCTGACCAAGGAACACATGTCACAGCCAAAGAAGTGGGGCAATGGGCTCACGCTCCAATTCACTGCTTTTACCGTGTTCCTCGCCATCCCGAAGCAGCTGGATTGATAGAAAGGTGGAATGGCCTTTTGAAGCTAGAGCACCAACTAGGTGGTGTAGCTTGCCGTGCTGGGGCAAGATTCTTCAGAAGGTTGTATACACTTTCACTCAGCCTCCACTCTATGCTACTGTGTCTTCGATAGGACTCACAGGTCCTGGACTCAAGGAGTGGAACAGGGAGGGTACCACTCACCATTACCCCTGTGATCCATTAGCAAAATAGTGCTCTGTTCTCATGACCTTACGCTCCGCTGGCTTGGAAGTCTTAGCTTCAGGGAGGAGATGTTTGAACTAAGTGACAAAACACTGACACCATTGCAGTGAAACCTAAAACTTTCCTTTGGTCATTTTGGTCGCTTCATGCCTCCTAGGAAACAAGCTAAAAAAAGGAATTGTCGGCAGGGTTGACTGAGCAGACCGCCAAGGGCAAATTGGACTTTTAGTCCCTACTGGAGGGAAGGAAGAATATACTTGGAATGGGGAGATCCCTTAGAGAGCCTCCTAGTATTAAACCAACGCTCTGTATTTAAAGTCAGTGGGAAACTATGGCAACCTAATCCAGGCAGAATGACAAATGGCTCAGAGCCTCAGGAGTGAAGGCAGGGTCACCCCAGTGGAGAAGGACCCAGAACTTGCTGAGATGCTTCCTGAAGGTCAAGGGAACACAGACTGAGTAGTGTAGAGACGTAGTTCTAAATACCAGCTTCAACCCCATGATCAGCTACAGAAACCAAAACTGTAATTGTACTATTGCTCCTAAAATGATTCTAATGTACTATAATGCTGATAATTAAGAATGATCCTTAGTTATTGCCAAACCTATATCATTCATAATTATTGTCAAATCTATGTTACATTGTTCAAGTTATAAAATGTTAAGAGTAAACATCACCCAAAGAAAAACTGTCCCTATTCTGGGGGAGGAATTGGTGCATGTCTAATTGTATACAGGGCAATTATAACATGTTAGGCATAATTAGGAATTTGTCCTTGTGTCTGGAGACTATGATCTAAAGAAGTGCATTCAGTTGTCAAATTGACAAAGGATGGATGGTGGTAGTTGATTGATTGCATTAATAATGCCCAACTAAAATGGGTCAGTATACTTCTGATTGTGAAAGTCCCACCCTAGGTAGAATTATCACTAGAATGATATAAAAAGAAGTAAAGAAGGAAGGATTTCTTCTGCCTTCTTTGGAGGAACTCCAGTCTTCACTTTGACCTTGGGTATCATTTCCTGGCTTCTGCCACAGACCCTTCACCCTTTCAGTGCAGACTCTTTATCCTTCCATGAGGACCATTTGGCCTCCTAAAATAGGCTCAGGCAGGACACTTTACAGAGGTCCAGGCCTTCAATTGGACCCTTCATATCCCCAGAGGACACACAGACCCTTTGGACTCTTCCACACTCTACACTATGGAGAGCCATCATCAGCCAATCTGTAAATTCTTATATACTTCTATACTTTGTATTATATCTGTTCTGCAGTGATACACTGGATTATCGTATCCTTCAAAGAACTGTGAGCATTATTTATCACTTTTAATTTATCAGTTTTGTTTTTGGGAACTATAGCAGTACTTGTAGAAAATTAAGGACCTGAAGAGAGGGTGGCAGTAAATGTCAAAGACTCATTGGCACATTTTAAATCTTTTTTTTTTAACAGGAGACATGAAAAGACTGGGGAAATTAAAGAACGATGCTATTCTTTTTTAAATTTCTTTATTGGTACAATTTATATATACATCTCACAATCACGCATAACATCGGGGAATTTGTACCAATATATGACACAAGTTAATTCTCATTTTTACCCCATCCCTACCCACCCACACCTCCCCACCCCCTATATACATGCTCTTTTATTTTCTTTCAGAATCATATTTATTCCTTCCCTTCATTACATTCCCACACCAAATTTCCTTTGGAAACTTCCCTTTCTACAAAAACTGTCATACTTTCTATTCTACGACTTAACTTTATAATTTCATTGTTCCTTAGTTTCTTCATAATGTCAATGTTGTATGTGATTGTGAGGCTGAAGTGAGGGATGGAGTAGGGTACCTGACATGGAGTACAGACCAAGAACCACTTCTCTTGTCCTCTTCTTCCATTTGTCATTAACAATCTCATCCTCACGTTGTTTAGTTAACATGACACACCCTACCCAGCCTGGCATCACACGGGGGTGTACATGTCTCTGTGTCTGCAGGTATAGACGTGCACATGGTTCGCACATTGAAACTTCTGCAGAGGCTGGATTTTTGTCTGCTTTATCTTTTGTCTATCAGTTCCAGGGAAATGCTACACATAGAGTACATGCTAATCCTTTCTGATTTAAAAAAACACTTTTTATTTCATTAACAAATTATTTTTATTGATTTTATAAAGTTCCAAATTAATACTAATAGTAAAACAGGCAATACAAAACTCTCCAGAGAGAATTAGTGAGAAATACTGGTACAATTCCATCATCACCCAGAGCATCACATTTCTAATATATAGGGAAGGGAAATAGTGCCCCAGTATAATAGTGCTGAAACACACAATATTCTTATTTGTGTCCTTCAGGTGTTACAAAGATTTCAGAGAAGGTAAAAATCTAAGGTGAGAGAGAACATACCCATGACAATGTGGCACATTAGCAGCATATAATATGTGAGAAAAGGGCCTGTGTAGGTAGTTTGAGATGGAGAAAGGACAAGAGCCTCTTCTTCCATCTTGCCGTTAAACTGTGTATAAACCTGAGCAAACAGGCAATGGATCCTTACATACTCCTGCTATTTACATGATTAGGAATATTCTAGCACCTTTTGAAAAGCTAAAAGCCCATCCATGTCCTCCTGACTCCAACCCTTACCCTATACATACATTCAGAGCCAGAACCCCAGGAAGGTGGTGGACACCATTTCAAGGCCGCCTGCTAGAAGAAAAGAATCTATTTCCAGAATCAAACTACGTCTCAAGCTTGGGTTTATGAGAACCAAGTTTTTGAATAGAGGGAAACAATATGAGAGTACTGTCCATCAAAAAGGTAGTGACATCTCCAGTTCCCCTGTACCTCCTTTTTGTCCTTGGATTCCTTAAACCTGGGACAGTGACAGATATGTAGTGCTCACAATTTTTATAGTGAAATTTACTTGTACTTCCCTTACCGGTCCTTGAGTTATGGTAGGTATGAGAATGAAGTGTATCTTGCTTAATGTTTCTCATGTGAAATCACCAAATGATAAAAAGTAATATAGTCATCTCTCAGTGTTGACAGGGGTATTAGTGGCAGAACCTCTGCCTTTATCAAAATTCACAGATGTTCAGATTCTTTACTTTGAATGGCATAGAATGTGCGTATACAGCCTACACACATCCTCATGTATACTTGGTTTGTTTTTCAAATGTTGTGAGGATTTATTTCCTTTAAAAATTCTGCAGAATAAGTTTAGACATATTTTTTAAACTATGGAAATATCACATGCATAAGTTTGCTTCTCCTTAAATGATGATACTTGTATAAACAGAATGATAAAATTTTGTGGGTTTTGATGTATGCATCTGTTCTAGTCAAGGCTTGCAAGGGAACAAACTTAATATAGGACACATAATTTATAGGATTATTTTATAACATTCATCCCAAAAGTCAAATAAGGAGATCTGTCCACGCTCTAGAAACCTGAAAAGTCCAGCCGAGTGCTTGGACCCCATGGCAGTGTCCTACAGAAGTCCAGCTAAAGGCCTAGACCTCGAGGCAGTCTCCTCCATGAGTCCAGCAAGAGGTCCGGAGCCCACAGCAATGTCTCGTGCAAATCTGTTTCAAGGATTTGCATTAGGAATGTGCAAAGGCCAATGGTGGAAGCTAGAAAGCCTGCACCAACAGTGTGAAGGATCCATCCCACCAGGCTGAGGGAGCTGCCCTGGGACCAGGAAGTGACGTTCAAGGTGAATATCAGAGCTCCCCTGAGGGGGAACAGCAGCCATGCCCAGCAACAGGGAGGACACAAGCTCCACTTCCTAGGAGCGTAGCCAAGTTCACATCTGGTAAACCAGCTACAGCAAGCTTCCCCAAGCAAATCAATAGCCAGGGATCCTCTCCTCTAGTTCTCTTTTTATGCCGTTGTTCCCTGGGATGCTGTTGAACCATCCCAGATGGATCTTCTACTCCTGGGACCACTAACGCAGTTCACCTGGGTGTTCCAAGTTGACCATTAGTTAATTTACTACAATATCTTTTAAAAATAATTTTAAATAATTATTCTAATTGTACAAATTTATGAGACATAGTATGATTATTCATTGCATTTATGCAGTGTGCAATGGTCAAATTCAGGCAGTTAGAATTTCCATCTCCTTAAATATTTAAAACATTTTATTAACATAATACTTGTATATCTTTATTAGGTACATGTGATATTTCAATACATATGTACAAATCATGGCAATTAACAGTTCCATTTTCTTACAGTTATTTTGTATTTGGGGTATTTGAGAACCTCTTTTCTGCTGATTCCTAAAATGCATAGCAGGATAACTCTTAATCTCAAATTTTAGTTTAAATTCTAGATTCTAGGTCCCCAAATCTTTGGATAATACATATTTTTTTTCTTCTGATCTCAGTGATAAAACCATGAATATACAAAAAGAACAATTTAAGGTATTGTATATTATTATAAATTGTCTTTTTCTTGTCTAGCCTATTCTATTTCTGAAAATTTCTATTTCTAGATTTTTACGTTATTGTTTTATTATAATTTATACATGTGAAAATATATTAGAGTGATTCACTAATACATTACAAATGAGATAAATCACTTGTCTTAGTTATTTTTATTATTGCTGAGACAAATACCAGATACTCAAGTTGAAAGAGGAAAGGTTTATTGTACCTCACCAGACATTTTTTTCTTTCTTTTCTTTCTTTCTTTCTTTCTTTCTTTCTTTCTTTCTTTCTTTCTTTCTTTCTTTCTTTCTTTCTTTCTTTCTTTCTTTCTTTCTTTCTTTATGTTGTTGTTGTTGTTGTTGTTGTTGTTGTTGTTGTTGTTGTTGCAGGGCCAGGGACCAAACTCAGTATCTTGTGCTTGCCAAGCAGTCGCAGCACCACTGACCTACATCTCTACCCCATTCAGTAGATATTTCAGGGTACAGCGTGGGGGGTCAAGGGGCATCACTGGAGAGGAATAGTTCATGTCAGGTAGAAGGTAGCCAAAACAGAAAGCAACAAGAAGCAACAATAGCAGCTTTCTTTCTGTCCCTTATGCACTTACATCTAGAGTGTCACACCCTTAATCCAAGTATCACACCATAAATCCAATCCAGCATTATACTTTAGATCCAACCACAGTGAAAAACTCCACCTATTACCAATTTCAGGACTCACTGTGCAATGGAAGTTTAGTAATATGTAGGTCTGGAGGAAGCTGAAATATATGTATTGTAGGTTTCTCTTTCTTGTAGTTTAGTTCAAATTAAAGCTACTAAAGTGGTAGAAAGTTTTCAGATTAAAGGTTAACAAGAGGCATGTTGGATAACAGGACCTTTATATAGTATAGTTTCAGGCCTGGGTTTCAGGTCTGTAGTGGGGCAATGAACAGCCAGTTAAGCAGAGGCCCAAGCATGTAGAATGGGAATAAATGAAAGAAGTGTATGTTGTAGCAGCACAGTAGTTTGCAGAGGAAGGTTTCATGTGAGAGACATGTGTATACTTAGGCGTTGAGACCTAATGATTCTCTTCTACCACAGGCTGATGTGCCTATGCCTGTTGGAATTTTCTGTGGTGAGGACTGGCTCAGTGTCTGAGCTTAGCAAATCCTCACAATTCAGTGCAAGAAGTGTCCGTAGATGTAAGAGCTGGATACGTTAGGAACTACTTAGTTCATTTTAGAGGTCACCTGTTTTGAAACTGAGGCATGTTCTGGTGGGTGCCTTTGAGAATGGATTTCATTTACCCAACTTTAGTTTTAACACTTTCCAACACACTCCACATAATCAAGGTGTATATAAATATATAAATAGTGTAATAGAACATACAACATGACAATGCACGAGAGGGAAAACTACATTGGAGTGTTTGTTTTGTGGCAGTAACAAACATGGAATACACTGCTGACTGTAACTTCTATTTGGTTAAATTTCACAGAGTCAGAGAGCAGTTTCTTACAAGACTGTTCTCAGCTTCAGATACCAACAGCAAGCTAACAGGGTTCCAAGCTACCCATATTTCTGAATTACTGGCAACAAACTTGAAGGTCTTACTGTCTTTTTGGTTTTAATAATTCACAAGAATGATTCCTAGAATTGAAAAAACCCACTTATTTTTATTACAGTTTTATTACAAAGGGTAAATTTTAAAACCAGCCGTATGAAGAAACACAAAGTGTGGAAAGGTCCCAAATGCAGTGCTTTCATGTCCCCAGGAATTGTCATAAAACAGCACATCCCTGTATGTCACTAACCACTTGAGTTTTTTCAGGGTTTAGGGTTTTATTAAGTATTTAGTTTTATTAAGTGTGCAGCACAATTGATTGAATCATTGTCTACATGATCTAACTAAGTCTGAACCTTTTCTTTCTTCTCAAAAGGTCTGACTGATATTATGTAGCTCAAATTCCTGATTCTCTAATTATGTGGTTGATCTTTCTGGAAAAGATAACCCCCCCCCAACATAAAAAGAACCAGGGGACTTTCATGAGTCCCATGTTAGTGCAGGCTCAGGTGTGGGTTAAGGGGCTGCCATGAATGGCAGACATTCCTATCACTGTGAAATCCCAAAGATTTAGACATTTGCTTTGAGTAACCAGATATAAAATCAATAAAGTTCTTTCTATGGCATACTATGTTTCTGCCACATGTATTTTCTTTGGTATAGGGCAATCCTGATGTCATGTGGGAAGTATGATATGAGGGTATACAAATGCAGAAAGATAAGCATCACTGGGCACTATCCAAAGGGCTGTCTACTGCACCTTATTTTAGAAAAATTGAAGTATCTGTACATAACTTGGATTCTTTACAAAATATTATTTGAACTATGGCAACCATTTTCACATAGTAGATATTCAATAAATATTCTGGAGCATGTACTGAAATATAGCAAATTAAAATATAAAAGTTTCTCAGAGAAATTAATTATGATGCTTAGTTGAGAATAATTACTAATTATATTTAGTTCATAGATACCAGTATTTGGAAAAGAATTTTGAGTAATGTGAGTTTGTATTAATTGGATAAATTTTCTAATAATGTTACAAAAATGTTTAATAAGAGAGCTTTGTAATCTTTTCCAAGATAAATGGAAGAGAAGAAATGAGTGTAATTCAAAGCAGCACAAAATAACAAAATATCTTCTGAACCTTTTCTTTCACTTGATCTTCACTATATGTCTAGCTAAGAAACATTTTTCTGCTCAATGCAATTAATTTTCCTCCTGTCCTAATTTGGCACAGAAATTAACTTAAAGTACAATCTTTCCACTTAATTACAAAGTAAAAGCCTTAAGGAAAACTTAAAAACAACCAGAATTAATCTTTAACTCAAGTTCAAATAGCAACTCAGCCATGTAGCTCAATAATTAATGAGTACAATACATAATAAATGTGGCCTTTACTTTTTAAATCATGAATTTAAAGCAGATGACCTTGGATGATATCATATCATATGCTTATAAAATTTAACTAAGTATATGCTTCTTGAAGGTTAAATGTAAAATTTAAATTATTTTATTCCCTAGTCACATATTTTTGTAGTTCTCTGAATTAATTTTTTCCTCACCAGAGCTTAATGGTGTAAGATTTTTAAAAATTCTGCTCACTTTTTTGTGATAAGTAGCCATTGAAAAT
This sequence comes from Thryonomys swinderianus, assembly GCA_004025085.1. Taxonomy (NCBI): domain Eukaryota; kingdom Metazoa; phylum Chordata; class Mammalia; order Rodentia; family Thryonomyidae; genus Thryonomys; species Thryonomys swinderianus. Next base: position 26,778 of record PVIC010001445.1, on the reverse strand, counting down.
GACCTACAGGACAGAAGGGTATGCTCTTTTATAGAGCATATGGTATGATCTTTTTGTGTTTCATCTTTATCTTTAAAAATAACATGTATTTCAAGGTAAAAACAATGAATTCTTTGCCTTTGTTCTTTAGACAACTCCTCCCTCAAAAATGCAACAGAAATCTCTCGATAAATACAACCTTATGATTCTGTTTCTTGGGACATTGTCCTAAAATGTAAGTGACATAGGGACATCCATATTTATAGCAGTATAATTTGTAATAGTTAAATCTTGGAAACAGCCCAAATGCCCAACAACTGGAGACTGGATAAAGATGAAGTACATTTAAAAATAATGAAATAGAGAATTACTCCTCCATAAAGAATGATAAATGAGATGTTTATAGCTAAATGGATATACCTAGAGTCCATAATCATAAGTGAAATAAGTAGGAAAAAAAACATGTGAAGACTATATCATTTCTCTAGTGTGAGAAACTGAAAGTGTAAATGAGGTTCAAAATGTATAATAGGTATTGTGAAATAGGCAGAAGATTTTCAAAGGGGAAGAGGGAGAGAGGACAGAGGAAAGCAAAGTAAAAAAAGAAAATTTGAAGTTAAAAAGGAAAAAAATCAGAAACGAATCTTATGTATATGGGGGTTGGAGAGAGGGAGGACAGGGGAACAGAAAAAAATAAGAATCAAAATATATCATGTACAGGTACAAATTCTGAATGATGAACATGAAAATACTGTATTCTTTTTTGTTTTGTTTTTTTGAGACAGGGTCTCACTTTGTAGTTTAGGTTGGCCCTGAGCTCACTATGTAGCCCAGGCAAGCCTCGAACTCAGCAATCCTCCTGTCTCTGCCTCCCAAGTGCTGGGATGACAGGCGTGAGCCACCACGCCCGGCACTGTGGTATGCGGTGTTGATTGCTGGTTGATTGTTGGTGGGCATGAGTCACCACGCCCAGTATTGTATGTGGTTACCAGGATCGAACTCAGGGCCTTGCACTTGCAAGGCAGGCGCTGGAACCACTGAGCTAAATCTCTGGCCCCAAAATACTGTATTCTTAAAATGTACCAATAAACTCAACTTAAAAAGTAAGCTACTTTTTTTTTAACTATCTTAGATTAAATCTCAGTAGTTTTGTGGCCTCATAGATTAAAACATGGATAGAAGACATTAGGGGACCAATAGAACTCATAAGAGTTATTTTGTTTGTATCCATGAAAATACAAAGCTCAAGGGTATTTTTAAAATAAATCAAGCAGGCACTGGAAGAATAAGACAGACATGACTTGATGAAAAAAAGAGATATTTTCTTGTCTGAAAATTTAGAAAACAGAGTATGTGGGCCCATGAAAATAGGATTCATGTATCAAATCTTCTCAATTTAACTGCAGTCACAGGGCTGTTTGGATTTAGTAGATTCTAAGATATATTCCTACCCATTTCTCAAAGATTTCATTACTAGATGCATAAAGAAACTCAAGTCTCATCTAAGAATTTGAACATCTATAGAAAATCTTTGTATCTTTCAACAGTTTTCATTCTGATAAAATCTAGGAGGCTTCTCTGGAAGTCGATCAGTCTACAGGTATGTGATGCCATGAATTGCAGTAGCATTGCTAGGAAACAGAGTCACGACTACAAAGGACTTTAACAGACATCCCATCTCTGGGAAGGAGCTATTTTCTGAAGAGTGGATTATCCAGACCAGGGTTCAGATTATTTAAAAAAATCACAAAAAGCAGCAGCGAGTACTTTTTAGTCATTTACGATTGACAAAGTTATATGCTCTTCTTAATGAGAAAATAAAAATAAAAGATAGCAGTTTTTTACTTTTATGATATTTAAAAATGTCAAAGTCATTCATGTGTAAAAATAGAAGTCAAATGAGAATAGTGGAAATATTATTAGGATGTCTAAGATTGAAGCTGGATTTAGATTCAGAGACACAGGGATTTATGAAGGAGAGAAGTCTTTGCATAAAGGGAGGGGAGAGATGCTTTTTACTCCAGAGTGATTTTGGAACAAGTAACTTGATAGCTGAGCAGGAACAAGAGACTACAAAGTTTTGGGACCAGTTGCAGAGGTGCATGTGTGAAAAGGTAACTTTTAAAAACATTCTTCTATATACGGAAATGTGAAAACTGAAGTAAAACAAGAGGTAGATGAGGCCATTGAAAAGGTCAGTTTGAAGTGATGTATTTGAAGAAAAGAGGGGAAGAGTCCACTGATGGGTGAGGAGAAAAAACTGGGTTCAAGACAAAAGGCAGGAGGAGCGTGGACTCAGGAATTCACCCTGGAGGAGCTGACCTCTTGACGGGCTGAATAGAATCTTAAAGGAGAGAGGGCGTTGTGAGAAAAAGGTAAGACCTAGCGAAGACTTTTGTCTAAAAGCGACTGGCAGAGAGAGGACGAGTGGTCCAAACAGAAGAGGAAATGTAATAGTTTAGTGAACTCACACACGATGGGGATTGGACACCAGTCACTGGATTTAACCACCGAAGGAGATCCACAATCTTTGGGTAAAACATTTTAATAGCATCATGGAGGTGAAGCAGAGCTATCTAGGAAACAGGAGGACTTGGGTAAGGTGGTTACTGTCTTCCATTGCAAAGGGTGCAGCACTGGCCTGTGAGCTTCGCTGGCTGGTAGATACAAATTCACAGCATCCCACGACCTCCACCCCCCTTTCAAGTGTGAGAAAGGATCGCTGCAGTTCTGCGCATGTCTGTACTTCTCCGGGGGACTCAAAATTCTTTACCTTAGAGCAAACCAAGAAATAAGGGAGACTGACTTGAAGAAGCTGTGGTTTATAACGGAGGAGGAGAGCTCCGTTTCCTCTCTGCGCTGTGTTCTCCTGCACTCCCACCCTGACCTCAGCGCTAGGCCCAGAGCACTGATTTGCAGGTGCAGGGCCTGCCGTGGCATCTGCATGGCTGGAAAACGCCAGGACCCTCAGATGAGGAAACGGATAAGCTTGAGGGAAGTTTGCACATGCAGCTGTGGCCTGGAAGGGAATCCCTCATCTTCTTGCTTTTTCTTTAACCCAAACATTGGCATTTTAGTTAAATGCCATCCATAGGAACTCTCAGGATTCAGTACATGATCTTACTCACTTCGGATTATACATTTCTTTACAAGACATTAGCATAGTTTTGATAGCATGGCTGTTACTTTCATTTGTATCACTACACACACACACCCACTCAAACATACTCACATATGCTGGAAACCATTTGCAGAAGATGTTATTACAGAAGAAGCAACATCAGCAACACGTACAAATTATAAATAAAGCTTATCATAGTCTGGTGAATGGAATAATGGTCAGAAAATTCACTAGACCCGACCCCCTTTGTCATATGCAATTGCACATAGAATCTTTTTAAGTAATTATAATGGCAAGGGAAATTTTAATATTTTTCTTTACTATGCTTACATATATAACTTGAATATTCAGCTCAACTTTTAATTTAAACTCAAACAAAACATCAGTATTGCATTTCTATAAACATCATGCAGAAATCATTTTATAGAAACCATCACTCAGGAGTAGGACTTTACAGACTTTTGCTCTTTTATGCATAGTGCCTAGTGTCAGGCTTAGTAGACGGCACCCTGCCATCCAAACCCCAGCATAGCTGTCTTTCTGATCCACATTACTTGAGAAATATCATAGGACAGAGAAGGGTAGATTGGGAGACAAGAGTGTGCTATTAGATGCTTCTGTTCATTGCACTGACTTAAAACTGTTTGTGTACAAAGATTTTTAGCTTATTTTTGATTTTTGGAAAAGTACTGCTAATTTCTCAGTATTTCCAGGACTTTTTTGTCCAACAAGCTTATTCAGTTTTCTCAACTCTCTGGACGCTGAAAGTGAGACACGAAGCACTTACATTTAACACTGTCTTCAAATACAAATGAAAATGTTAAACTAGGGCTATGATGTTTTATCGTGAGTAAATCATTATTGTCTACTCTTGAGAAAAGAAATGTGGAAACAGAATTATTATATTTGAATAACAATGACTGCATTGAATCCTTGAGGAGTTTATAACCTCAGAAGACTTTTAGTATACACTATAATTGCAGAAACATACATTTAATGGCAATGAAGAATGCAATTTCAAATAAACTAACAGCACAATTTTTATGCTTTTCAGTGGAGAGATATGTGGGTTCATGATCATGAATTTACTGCTCAGTCCATAGACTTTACTGAGTCTGCTGTTATTCTAGGAACCAAGGACATAGCAATAAAAAAAAATCTGCCTTTGTGGAATATGTGTGTCTATTGCCCCTTGTTTGTGCCAAGCAATGTGCTCAACACTGGGGTGGGAAGGGTCAGGGTTCTTAGCACTAATATCAGAGTGTCTGAGGAGGATAGATGCCTAACAATAGCAGGATGGAACAGTGTGGATTAGAGAATTTAGTCAGTAAGCCATTGGAGGGAGATGTTTATTTAAGAGAGCGTTACAAGAAACGAAGCTTGTGAAAACCTGAAAAGGTAGTTAGAAATATATAAGGGAGGTCATTAAATTTAGCACTTATTGTTGGTTTCATTTAGGGGTTGGCGAAGCTGAGAGCAGCGAGTGGCAAAATCCCCTATATCCTAAAAAAGTGTCATTAGAACATCCAAGCAAGACTTACATATGTTCTTCCCATTGAAGAGTAGGGGGACACCCATTCCGAATCAAACCATAGTTTTATTTACTTAACTTTATTACAGAGGCTCAGGAGGAACAAAACAGAAAATTTAGTTTTATGGTCCCTATTAGACTATCACAAGATTTTTCTGTCAGTGGTGTACATGACAAGTAAATCATCTGTTAATGATTTTACAGTAACAGTGAGCACTATTTCTTATTTGTCCTGTAAATAACCCAGGTGTTATCACCAGGAGACAGACTGATAAGCCTCACTGTCTTTTCCTCATTTACCAGGCCGGGCTCTTTTGATCACACAGTTGCTCTTGAAGCTCCATAGCGGGGCATGTATTTTTGCCAGAGTCTTACTTGGTCCATATCAAAGAGGAGACATAGCGTCATAAAGTTTTTCCCTTGATCTATCTTTTTGGTCAGTGCACTTGAAACAATTCCTTTAAAGACTATTGCTCTCTATTTTGGTAACATCGCCTGAACCTAAATAAAAAACAATTATGCTAATTTTACAGAAGCATTTGTGGTCGTTACTCAGTCCTCACAATTATTGTAGAAAACAAAAACACATGTTTTGGTTACAAGAAACAGCTGCCACTCCCAAGGGACCGCTTTGTGCTCTTGGCACTAGATCAAGGTCTCTATTTTCCCCCTCATTGAATTAAAATGAAACAGTGACAGCCACTGCATAATAAATAATGACATTACCCACTCCATTTTTATTGGTCTGCTGGTAGAAATACAACAGGTGAAAAGTTTTGGGTCAGCTTTTATTTTCTTCAGTAGGAGTTTCTTCTGACACCCCACACTAGGTTAAAGTGAGCGACAGGCACTCGGCAAGAGTAACAGGTCATCATTCACAACCGAAGACAGATGGAAGCTCTTCTTTTTGCTCTCTAAATGGTGACTTTAAGCCATATTCTACAAAACCGGGTTCCTTGATAACTTCCAGAACATCTCAAGGTTCAAACTGTTTTCCATGCAATACTAAGACTTTGCTTACCTCTTGTGATGTATTTGCCTTTGATTGGGGTGAAAAGTAGCAGTGGGCAAAACTCTTTGCATACATCAGCAGAATGCACCAAACTGTACAAATGGTAAGTGTATTCTTACTGCAACCACATTTTCAGTAAAGAATATTATTGATAAGAGTGTAAAATAACCAATGTTGTTAAATTGCAATCAATGAATTGCTGAATTCCTGCAACTTATTTATCATGTGAGGCAAGCGGGAAGTATGTAGCAGACATAACTGCTTCATATCAAAACGTGATGGACATCTTGAAGAAAAGTATTTGTGCAATCCTTTGAGTTGCAATTTAAGTTCTCATCGGTTTGTAACTTAAAAGATGGTTATCAGGCCACGCCTAGTTATCGGGACTTGGATTTGACAGATATTTTCTTTCTATTTTTTTGCAGTACCAGGGTTCAAACTCAGGACCAGGAAGGTGTGGCACCAGCTTGAGCTACATCACTGGCCTCTTAAAAATGAACAAATTAAATCATCATTTCAAGAAAATCACTTACAGTAATTGCTGCCAACGATATAACTCAAAATGAGAAAGATTAGAATTTAAAAAATGTGTAGGTAACAGATGTAACTGTTTACTATCAGATGATGAAATATGTCAACATTTGAAAATTCAGTGAACTAGTATTTTACAAGTGACCAATACATAATGTTACAAATCTTTCACAAATATTGATATACCTGTTCAAGGTACATCAATGGACTTTAATGAAATAAAGTATATAAAATTTCCATTAATATACCTTTATTTCTCATTGCAACTAATCTGTAAGAGACTATACTTTCTGAGATTTGGTGTCATATCATAGAAGGTTTTCCAAATTTATTGGAAAAAGACAATGAAAACTCTTGGAGTATGAAAGTGATCCAAGGGGAAAAGCATGAGGAATAAGGAGGAGGAGAAGGGGAGGAAAGTAAAATAATGATATGCCATGTACAAAACCTAGTAACTTCAATTAATATAAACATTATGTGCCATAATTATGTGCCATAACATGAGCTAAGATTAATAATATTAGCAAGAATAAAAATTGGGATAGGGAATCAGAGGAGGAGAGCAGGTGGGGTAGGGAAGGACATCAAAATGAACAGACAAATAAACAAAGCTGTGGTATGCACATCCAACCAGTTCCAAAGAAGACTGTAAACTGCATTAGCTGAAAATATGTATAATAAAATGAAAATAAATTTAAAAATAAAAGCTGTGATTTGTAGCTTTTCTAGGTTCATATCTGTGTGAAGGTATTTTTTTTTCTATATTTCAACCCAATAACAGAGCACTGCAGACTAGTAAGACTCAACTGTCTTCTGTTGTCCTAGACTTGGATTATCTTTCCAAAATGTAAAATACTACTACTTTTCTCACTATTTTTGTTTTTGTAAAATAGTTATTTTTTAGTAAGTTGAGTTTATTGGTTTATTTTAGGATCACATTAAGATCACATCCACCTTTGAGAATTTGACACATTTTGACTCTTATTTTTTCCCATTCCCTGCCCTCCCTTCAGCTCCCCACTGCCCCTATATACATAAGCTTTGTTTCCATGTTAAGAAAAAAGTAGTTATTTTTCATAAAACATACATTAACATTAATGTTGCTATTATTTTAAGTAAATTAATAAGTACATAATTTAAAATGTTCTCCAATAGTATTTCTAATACATGAAATACACAAAAATGTAACCTGTACACACAACAGATATTTAAAACCTTAAGAGATTTTAAGAGGATTTTCAGGGCCAAAAAATGTGAGGGCTACCTTTTTCCTGTACTTTATGAAAAGAGTCAGAAGCAAAATTATAAATAAAAAGACAATGAAGGAAATTTGAAGATTGTATTATCTAGTGACATGTTCAGATAGCAACTGCAACATTGTTTAGGATATAATTTCAGCACTTATGTTATGAATTACTAACATCTTGCTAAGACATAGTGTATTAAGATTGTAGAGGTACCAGTGCATAATTCAGGAAGATAATTTAAATGAGCCCATGTAATGTAGTGTGATACTGTGGAGGTTGGAGTTGCAGAGATGAAATTTGTATCTATTCCTTACCATATCCTAGTTGTGTTATCACTGGGCAAATTATTTTATCTCTTCACTTCTCACTTTCTTCCTTTGTAAAATAGGAATAAAACCATTACTAAAGTTAATTCTTAACTGAATGAACAAGTATATAAAGTGAATGAGATAATATAACTAGAAATGTGAAAATACTGTAATTACCCTTAAGAAATGTTTTCCATCGTCTTCCTTCCTGTTCCAGGCCCTTTTCCACTTCCTAAGTCCACCTCCTTGCATTTAGTGCTAGATATTTTAATTTCCTACTGAATTGAGAAAAATGACTCTTCCCATTTTAAAATTGCTGTATGATTTCTTCTCTAACACATTAAAATGGGCATGTAATATAGTCACAAGAACTGTTCAGTATGTAAGAAGTCATGCTTTGAATAAATAAGCTTGGAATTTCCAACAGACTAATTTCAATAAAACAACACCAGTTGAAATATGCCTGCGGATGTAACATGCACACTAACTTAATTAGCACAGAGACCATACTTAATACTTAAGTCTTTAATATTTTAATGTTCATAAGTCTTTACAAATAGGTGAGAGCCTTGAGACATTTTTCTTGGGTTAGGGAATTTTTGGAAAACATCCAGGATTTATAATACCAGAAGAGAAAAATTCTTCAACAGTGGCAAGGATGAAAAGATTAGCAAAGCAAATAAGGATTTTGTAATGAGTTTTTCATGTTAGGATTTATAGTAAACTGAGTGTGTGTTTACAATTTTTCTGTCTTTACTCATGCGTTCTTTTGGCAGGCACTGAAAGAATTAAGTCTTTACTGGAAGAAATGAACACATTATTTTTTATCAGAGGTATCAGAAAAACATAATGAAAGGAAAGAACCTTTACAAAATTCTCCTTTTGATATCAGTCTTTCAATTTTTCATCACAGAATTTGCCCCAAACCAACCTTTCATGCATGGAATTTCCAACCTTCCAGGAAGGACAGGAGTGAGTTTCTCCACACTGTGAGGGAGAATGGATCTGACTTCTGAGATTCATGATCAGACGGGGCACAGTTCATTCTTCAGATCAGGTGCATTTATTTATTCAATCCCATAAAGACAAAGGGACTTACTAGAGCATGCTATACTAGCTGCTCAGATATCACTGGCTAAATGTAGATGCTGGCAAACATTATTTTATGCTATTAATATATTAGATAGTTTTTAAAAGGATTTTTGTGCCCCAACAAGTCAATCTTTCAAGTGGATGTTTCTTAAATGTTAAAATCATGGTGACACTCTTAAGAGAGAAATGAAAATACATATCAATGTCATCTCCAGTGTTACCGTTATATTATGCTTCAATTCTGGAAAGTCAACATTCTTACCTTGGGTTTAACAAGAGTTTATTTTATCTTCTTACTTCTAGTTAGTGGAAGAATAATACAAAATTATATGATATGGTACTGTATGAATTTCTCATTAGAGATCTTAAAATATTTATTGTTAATTGGTCACTTTATAGAAGAATGGCTTTTTCAATCCCTTTTACTAGTGTTTACTCCTGATCCTCATTACTCATTTTATTCTTATTATGTTTCATATTCCTTTATTTTGGTAAATTTTTAAAATTCAATTTCCTGGCTTATTTTTATTTTCATTTTCTTATAATTCTATAATTTTCCTTTTATAAAAATATTTATTCCATAAACATTTTTATGCTATATATGTTGGCCAAATTTCTTCTTTCTTTTGTTTAAATCCACTCAAGAAGAAAGTTGATTTTTTTTCCAAATGCAAATAAAGGTAATATTTCTCATTTTCTAACCTTTCTTAATTGTGTATGCATTTGAATGTTGATATTTAATATTTGAGAGTTTAATAAGTAAATGATGAAAACTTAGTCATAAAGTATTTATATTCCTAACAACTGAACATTCAATAAATGTTTGAACTGAACTAAATTGTTTGTTGAAGGAAGAAAAGAAATTCCACATTGGCCATCTTAAGTACACTGTTGTATCAGAGTTCTAATTTGAGGCTCAAATACAGACACTTAAACTTGTAAGAAATGATTAATGATTCTCATTGCATAAATAAATAAGCTAGGAATGCTCAACTATTATTTTACATGCATGCCTATAAACCTATGAAATTAGTGACCTGAAAAGGCTTCTGTGACATTTTTTAAAGCTGATATTCTTTGTCATATTTTATCAAGACAACAAAAGTGTATTTTCTTGGTTATGACAGTCTGATAACTAAACATTAAATGTCATGAAATATTACAATATCTTAAGATCTCTGAATATACAGTTCCCTTTCTCTTTGTTAATGCAAATCTATCTGAAATGACTTAAGGAAATTCATTTTTTAAAGTGCCTATATTCTCAAGATATTTCTGCTCTAGGATGGAATTTTAGCAGTTCTTCATCGTTGAAGATGATAGGCTGAGCTAGACATTATTGAAAAGCACTGACAATATTTGTGATGCATGTGTGGTATCAGAAAGTTTCAGTGAGAGAAGCAGAATTAGTAGCGGATATGTGTCAAAAGATTTGTTGCCAGAATTTGGCATAAGTGTCCATGGACCCTTGCTAGCTAAGTCCAACATGGCTATGGGCACACTGTCAGGAAGCACAGGCTGGTTCTCGGGGACTGGGGCTGGCACCCTTCAGGCAGAATTTCTTCTTTAGGGAAGGAAGCTTCAGCTCTCCATTTAGAGTCTCTAAAGTGAATTAGGCTCATTTAAATCACAGTAAAACCTTGGTTTGTGAACCTCATTTGTTCTGATAACATGGTAATAATCCAAAGCACTTGTATATTAAAGTGAATTTCCCTATGAGGAAGAAAGGAAACTTAGGTGATTTATTTCATAACCCCAAATATTAATGTAAAAATAATTACAATATTGTAAAGTAATACAAAATAATAAAGAAAATAAAAAATATAAAGAAAAACAAACAAATTAGCCTGTTCTTTCCTTTGAAAGCCCCTGTGGCTGGTGTTAGAAGACAAGAGAGGGGAGGGTTATTGTGCATGAAACTACCACTGTCAGTAAATAAAATCACTGCTATTTCTTACCTCAGAGAAATCTTTTTTTTTTTTCATACTATTTTAACAAGGACCCTCTCCAACAGCTCTTGCTTTTGCCTGCTTTTGAGGATTTCATGGAAATGTGACACTGTGTTGCCATTAAACAGATTCCTCATTTACACTGCTACAGCTTTATATTGGTAGTGCTCTTCTACGAAATTTTGCATTGCTTCTCACGTCTTCCACATCTTCAAATCATGTGAAGTGAGGGATTCCTCTGCCTTTTTTCTACCTCCTCTGTAGATAAGATCTCTTGCTTTTGAGAGACTACCACCCACAATCCTGCAGTGCTGTAGCCAGAGAGAGACAGACAGAGAGACAGAGACAGAGAGACATGGAGAGATGGAGGAAGGGAGTGAAGGACGACAGAAGGAGAGTGCAAAAGAGTAGCTCAGTTGTGATACGTGATGACACTGGTGGCATGTTACAAGATATCACTCATCTGTCAAGTTAAAATTTATTAGAAATATTTCTTCATGTTGCAGAGGAGTCACAGAATAAGTTACTTGCAATCCAAATATTACTCTATTTAGGGTTAACTAATTATGGGTTTTAACCACATTTGCTTTCAGACAACAATTTGACTGAGCAAGTGTATGGTAGCATTGCCATGTTGATATATCAAAGGATTGTTACCTTCGGAAATACTTCCGCTTACTTTCAGTGATTTCTGACTTCCACTGTTTCTTTTCCCAATTTCTTTACTTCTGCGTGTGTTGATTTAAAAGAAAACAGGCATTTTCTCAAGCAGCTTAATGTTGCCGATTAAGGAAAGTTTACTCAATCCATCCAGGGGATGTGTGCTTTTAGGCCCAGTTCTCAGAAACTGAGGCTGAAGGACTGAATTCGAACACAGCCTTGAAAACTTAGTGACTCAACAAGATCTTGTCTCAGAATTATAAAAAAGAATAAAAAGGACTAAAGATGTAGCTTAATATGAAGGCCATGAGTTCAACTGCCAGTATTTTTCCCCACCGCCAAACGGGGTGTGGTTTCGATTCTGCTCCTTTCAAATCCATTTTAGCATGATACTGCCTTCTGGGTGGGCCTGAGTCCTTCAGTTCAACCCCCCGTTGGTCATCCTACTCATAGTAATGTACTCAGGCTAGCTGGAAAGTTCTTACTTAAAGCATTGTCAAATCCCTACTGACGCCTTATGTCCTGGTAGGTACTTCTCAACTTGAGCCGAGGAGTTATTTCCTTATTAAGCTTTGTAAACTCAGGGAAAAAAATGAAAAAATAAAAGCAGACTTCCTGGAAGATGGCAGAAGAGTAAGAAGCAACAAATCAACCTCTGCAAGATTCAGGAGCCAGAACTGGGAAATAAAAGCTCAAAGAAGAGAAGGAAGGAGGTAGATTTCTAGGACCAGGAAGGGTCTACAGGGAAAAACAGAGCCACAAAAGTGGAGAGACAGACTTCAGTGCGGAAAGAGGACGGGACAACCTACACTTTCTCCTTGGGTTCCGGTGTGCTTTTTAAACTTTCCTGTTTCCCATGAAGCAAAGTTTTTGTTTTACTCTAAGTTCTTCTTTACTCTTTTTCAACAGTGATAGCATGAGAAGCTCTGTGTGGATGTAGCTGAAAAACACCTACAATAGGACAGAGGACCAAGAAACAGCTCCGCTGATTTTAATCTCAGGAATGCGTTCATGTCACGAACAGTATTTTTCTGAGGTATGACAGTTAGCTGTACATAAAATCTGGTAAATAGAATGTTTATTAACTATCTTTATAAAATACAAACTTGTAAAATTTGCAATTACTTGTATTAATGTGAAATTTAGGGCAGAATAAAGTTTGCCAGGAACATTTTGACTAGAAATCCGCATTTATTTTTTTGCCTTCTGCCCAGAATACTACCTTCTCGTTTTTCCTTTTGGGAAAACTCATAATTATTTTTATTTGTTTTTAAATTTATTTTAAAAATTATTTTATTGGTACATTTTATATGTACATTATGATCATTGAGAATTAGTGCCATACATGACACATCTTGATGAAAGACATAGGAAATACTACATTTTCTGTAAATATCTCAGTCTTTGCCTAGTGCAGTTAAATCTATTTTTATCTGAGAGTATCCTTTTTTTTTTTTACTAGAATTTTTTTTTTTTTTTTTTGAGACAGGGTCTCGCTTTTGTAGTTCAGTCTGGCCCTGAGCTCACTATGTAGCCCAGGCAAGCCTGGAACTCAGCAATCGTCCTGTCTCTGCTTCCCGAGTGCTGGGATTACAGGCATAAACCACCATGCCCGGCACTGTGGTATGTGGTATTGATGGCTGGTGGGCATGAGTCACCAGTCCCAGCATTGTACGTAGTTACCGGGATCGAACTCAGGGCCTTGCACTTGCGAGGCAGGTGCTGGGACCACTGAGCTAAATCTCCAGCCCTAGAATATGTTTTATATTTCATTGTCCTCATCTCTGTCACCTTTGCTTCCCAGATGAAAGAGCACACCTGCACAGATAGAATGTATTTTGCTTACCTTTGTGTATTACTGTAGATATGTATATTATGCTTGATAGAGAAGAGATGATTGAAGATGTTAGTTGTGTAAGTGAATTATTGAATTGAAAAACATATTTAAATGAGTTTTATAGTATTTTAATCAACCAGAATATTTTCTAAAAAACAGGATCTTTCAAAATCTTTGTGATCATTCTTAAACAACTTGATAAAAAAGGAAGGAAAAAGATGGTTGACTTTTGGGTAAGATAACAAAAATCTGTTGATGGATGATCCTGTTCCGACACATTTATTTCTCTTTGTATAAATGAATCCTCCAAAAATGTGTCATCTTCTTCTCCTTTCATTCTTTTCCCTCAACTCTGTACCCTAATCTACAGGAGGGGCACAGGAGCCTCCCAGGGGGCCTGCTGCTTGCCCTGCCCTTCTTGGCTTGGGGCGGTCTCATCCTGTCTTGAAGATAAGCACAGATGTCTCCTCTCTCTTATAAATCCTCAGTGGACTCTGTATCTTCCTTTATCATCTAGTATTCTTCTGATGCATTTCTATTATAGACTTGTTACATTGTGCTTGTCTGTTACTTCCATGAGTATTACAAGCTTCAAGACATATGTTACTCTTTGAAGAAAGGAGACAAGGAGTATTCTTTTTTACTTTTAATTTGGAAACTAAATAGCCAGGAGATAAAATTTACAGCAAAGTGAAGACCTTATGCTGTCACAGCTTAAGGAAAAGAAAGCAAGGGATGTTAACTGATTATGATTAAACCAATCCTGACTGTTCTTGAATTCCTAAAACCTCATCCAAATTTATTATAAATCTAGGGCCTACTACAAATCACCCTACTGATTAAATTAATAAATAAATGTATACACATGAGGGATTATCTCGGGTTAATTTTCTTTGTGATCTTGTTTGTCATGTTCTTATGATATACAAATGGACATAATATCACTGTGACTGTCAGTTCTAGTGCTAAGAACTTATTTCCACTAGTTTCTCAAAGCAGTGACCATACTCAAAGGCAGTATTTGCTAGCGAAGACTTACAGGTTTTCATTATTCCTTTAATATTCTCAGATGGGTATTTAAATTATCACTTTGTTAAAGATTGAATTAATTTGATCTCTTTAAATTATTCACTTGAAATGCTAAGGCAAGGGTAATAATATTTATAGTGAAATATTTTGATTTTGACATAATGAAATACATCATAATATTTATGAATGTAGTATTTAAAAATTAAATAATTAAAAATAGATTTCAAAAATTTTGGAAATTAGAAGTTAATCTAATTCATCCAGACAAAAAGTGTGGGCATAGCCTGATGTAGTGCTTAATACATTCTGTGGTTAAGTTTATATACATCATTTACTCAGTGGCAAATGTTACATTCAGAATTGCATTAAACTTTTGGGTTATTTTTATAACAGTTAAAAAATTAGGAATCATGCCGAGTGTGGTGGCTTCTGCCTGTAATCCCAGCACTCGGGAGGCAGAGACAGGAGGATTGCTGAGTTCGAGGCTTGCCTGGGCTCCATAGTGAGCTCAGAGCCAGCCTGAACTACAAAGCGAGACCCTGTCTCAAAAAAAAAAAAAAAAAATTAGGAATCATGAATGTTTCAATTTCATTAAAGAGTTTGAGAAGGAGTGGCATTAACTCTTCTTTAAAAATTTTATAGTTTTCAGCAGTAAATCCATTAGGACCAGGGCTTTTCTTTGTTGTTATGTTTTTTTTATTACATTTTCAATTTTACAAAATGATATTGGGATGTTTAACCTTTATATCCTCTTCATTCAGTTTTGGAAGTTCATATGTGTCTAGGTATCTATCCACTTTTTCAGTGTTTTCCATCTTGCTGGAGTACAAATTTTCAAAGTAGATATTTATTATCCTCTAGACTTCCTCTGGATATGTGCTGATTTCCCCCTTCTCATTCCTGATAGCATGGACTTAAGCCTTTTCTTTCCTTTGTTTGATAATGTTGGCTGAGGGTCTGTCAATTTCATTTATCCTTTCTAAGAACCAACTTTTCAATTTCTTGACTTTTTGTATCATGCTCTTAGTTTCCATTCCATTAATTTCTGCTCTGATCCTTTTAATTTTCTCCCTAATATGAGCTTTGGGTTTGTCTTGCTCCTTCTTTCTTAGTAGTTTGAGGTTCCACATTAGATTGTTTATTTGAACTTGCTCTGTTTTTCTGGTGCAGGTGTTCACTTCCATAAATTTCCCTCACAGAACTACTTTCATTGTGTTCCATAAATTCATATAGGCTGTATTGGGTTATCAATTAATTATAAAAACTGTGTAATTTCTTCTGTGATCCATTGGTTGTTCAGCAGAGTTTTGTTCAACTTCCATGTGTTTGTGAGTATCTTGGAATTTCTTTTGCTATTCAGCTCCAATTTCAATGCCCTATAGTCTGACAGTATACAGGGAATAACTTCAGTTCTTTTATATTTACTTGAACATATTCTATGAACTAGAATGTTATCTATTGTGGAGAATGATCCAGGAGTGGCTGTGAATGTATATTCTGAGAATTCAGTGAAATAACTCTGTAGGCATCTATTAAGTCCATTTGTTCAAAAGGTTGATTTAGCTCAAGTATTTCCTTATTGATTTTTTGTCAATCTATTTGTGATAGTGGGATATTGAACTCCTGTAGGCTTGAAGTTTGTAAGAGTCCAGGATCTCAGAAGTGGAACTGACTCACCTAACTCACTGATGGGTGTAGTCAACAAGGTTCCCTCGCTCTTCTAATGTGTGTTGTTTTCAAAGTGGTGGAATGGGCAAAGGAATGCACTGAACACCTCTGCCTATGTTCTAGCACTGCTGCCACACTTATTCAGTGTCCACAGACAAGTAGATGGTGTCTCTGGAGGCTGTTCCACATACAACAGTTGTGTCCAGTCTGGTCCACAAGGAAATGAAGATTCCACAGCCTTCTGTTCTTGCCCCTAGTCACAAGAAAGGGGGGCTCCAGCCCCTAAGTCTCTGTGCTATTTCCCTCTTCTGTCCCACATAGAATGGAGAATCTGCGCCCTTCTTGTTTGGTTCTGGTCACAGGAAACTGCCACTGGAGCATCGTTTGATGGGACCTCTCTTTCCGGGGCTCCTGTGCCTCTGTCTGTGTGCCACTTTCCCTGACAGCCCCACCTATGTGATTTCATATGTAGATACTGATCTTCAGTTTCTAAAAATGTGTTTTATTTTATTTGTCACTGTTCAGCTTTCTTTTTTTCTGAAAACATTAAACTTTGTTTTCCAGCTCTGTTTTTGACTTTTCTACTCCTCCTATCACATTGTCAAATTATTTGGATTCTTTCACCTTATGAAAAGGCTTTTTTCAAAAAAAAAATCTTTTTCATGTCAGGATCCACCCGTACAAAGCCAGCACACATGTACTCCTCTGGTTCCTGATCAGTCAAGAGAAATGTGGTTGGGGCCCAGACCAGACAGTCCCATACTCACCTCGTTCACAGCAGGTAATGGGACTCATTGAGGGGCAAGCCCCTCCCCCACTGAGTATACCTACGATATACCTGCCAAGATGGAGCTGGGAAGCCTCTTAACACACAGAGATATGGGGGGGTGACCAAAGAAGAGGTGCCTGGCCCCATCTACCTGCCTTGTGGCCACTAACTCTAAATTACACTCGCCTGGTCTGGGCCTCTCTGCATAATACCAGTTGTATTGCCATCTTCCTTATATGTGTCAGTTCCTTCCCTTTTGATTATTGTAAAGAATGGCAGTATAGAAATCTCAACCATCATCACTATCAGATTCTAGATTAGTGAGAATTGCTGCTGTTTAATTCAGTGGCTTGAAATTATTAATGCTCAGAATCTCTTCCGCATTTATCATTGACAAATGTGCCAAGACACCCAGGCCAGTGAACAGTATTGGTCTATTAGGTACTGGAGGATGTGAGCTCTAGGCAAGGGAAACTTCATCTATGTAGCTGCTCCCCATTGGGGTGCAAACACTACTGTAACCTAGTAAGCACAGGAGAGATCTAAATTTCTCAGTCCTCTTGAGAATCTAATCTGAAGTGGAGCTGAGGTGTTGATGCGAGCAGTGAGGTAGGTAATTATTTTGTGTGCAAACATACACTAAGAGAGAGAGAGAGAGGGAGAGAGATGGGGGGTAAAGGGAGAGAAAGAATGAAAGATCGATACTTAAATCCTCCCTCCCATCATTTTAATAGTTGTCTTCCATGAAACAACCAATATGGTACCGGGTAACAGAAAGGTTAGGGACCATGGTGCAAAGTGATTTTGTTTTATTGGTACATTTTATTGGTATATTATATATACGCATCACAATTACACTCCACATTGAGAATTTGTACTAGGATATGACACAACTTAATTCTCATTTTTCCCTCTCCCCAGCCCACCCTACCTCCCCCACCCCTATATACACAAGCTTGTTTCCTTTTTGTTTTACCATCAATTTTTCTTTCCTTATTATTTACCCCTAAACCTCATTTCCCTTTCATATTTAGTATTTCACAATATTGATCATGCATTCTAAAACATATTTACAACTTCAGTTTCTCATACCAGAGAAGAGATATGATAATTACACACCTGTGACCTATTTATTTCACTTATGAGTATTTTTATTTATTTATTTTTTGGCTAAAGACAAAGTCAATAAATACATAGTATCACTTAAAAATATATATTCAAGGTAGTAGCAAGATGTAACACCTCTCTGTATGACTTATTCCCTGACATCCAAGATGTTTCAATACATTTGTCAAAAACTTCAGAAAAATTATACTCAATTTTTAGTTTAATATTATATATATTTTTACATATTTGATGTACCAGACTTTTGAAAAATTTTTTCTGCTACTGGCTGTGTTCTATTTTTTTTTTGTCTCTGATTACCTTGTCTGTTATATTAGAAATTGGTTAAGAGTTGTGTGTGTGTGTTTTGTGGGCATTGATAGGAGCTTCTCTGTGGTGGGTCTCGCTATAGGGTGAAGTGGCTTGATGATTTTGTCTCTACCCTCAGATTTGGTACTTGTTTGTACATGTTCTGTTTCAGTCTGGTTGATTTTTCTGAAAACAGAGTCTCTGTTCTGTCTGAAATGGAATGCTGCATAATCTCTTTAATATTTTCCCAGAGCTGACTGGGTTTTGGAGGGGGAGATTTCCTTTTCTTAAGGTAAGTTTTTTACAGACTTTCAAGTTTTTAGCGTGCTAACTCCATTGGCAGGTGAGCCTGGTGGTGAGGTACAGATTCGCTGCTTCCAGTTCAGCCTTTCTTCATCTTCCACATGGATGATTGAGATACAGGGGCCTGGTTGGTGGGTAAAGAGACAGGATTTGGGAGATAAGCTGATACTTCCGTGGGCACTTAGACATACTCCTTTGCATTCTAGTTTTTAATCTTTGATTGATGGCACATCTTCTGTTTGTTCTTGAGAAGTTATGTTTTAGAAACTTGCCCTACCATAATTTTAGTGAAATGTAAGGGGAAAACAGTTTTAAAATCGACCACCTCTGTATCTATGTTTTTCATAATTATCAGCTCATCCTCATACATTATTCCATCTGGGGTCAGGCTTTGCTGAGTTTGGATTTCTGTTGTCACTTTTCAGCTCCCCATTGATTTTTTTCCTGTTTCTTCTTATACATGCTGCTTTCTGTTTCTATTGGCTCCTGGTTCAATTACAAAACAGTCTACTAACAAGCTGTAGCTAACTATATAATCTGTGTGTTCTCAGAATACTTTGGGTCATTGTCATACAATAACAAACAGAGATTACTGGAACAGCTTACGGAAAAGACTGTGGTATTAGAATATAGTTGTTTTCTTCTTCTCATCTAGTCTATATAGTATTTGTGCTCAAATGCATTGACCTTTTATAACTTTGGCATTTAGGTTATGTCTACTTACCACCAAATAGCGAATAAAAATTGAGTTTATTTAATTATTCAATTAGTTTAGCATTTCGGAAATCACAAAATAATTTCCATTGACTATTAGATAGAAACAAAACTGATTTGGATAGAAACAAAACCTGTTTACTCATAACTAAATACTTTAAGAAATAACTCAAATTTGGTTAAAATTTTACATAAGATGTGTTATATATATTTTGAAGCTAATAAATACAAATTAAATATGAAATAGTTATCTGTATAATGTATAATTAATAAACCTTTGCAGCTTTGGTTAGTTTTTCAAGCCTTTGTATTGACTGTAACAAGTAGCAGCATGTATTAAAAATAAATTGTATGCCTTTTCCCTTGTTTCTTCCTATTTCACAATACTTATTTAACTGGGGGAGAAGGAGAAAGCAAATAAGGGAAAGAAAAGATCTAATGGTAAAAAAGAAAATACAGAAACAAAGCATATGTATGTAGGGGGTGGGGAGTTGAAGGGAGGGAAGGGGAATGGAAAAAATAAGATATATTACATACAGGTGCACATCCTCAATGAGGAATGTGATCGAAATATATTCCTACAATGTAGCAATATACTCAATTTATTAAAAAATAAATCTTACATATATTGCACATATATTTTGCTTCATACAAAATTATACTTAAAACGTTCTAAAATAGATAACCAATAAATACGTCAAACATCTCAATCCTATAAGAGTAGACACAATTATTATTTACCAAATACTTCAGAGTAACTGTTCTGAAAAATACATTTCCTGTTGGTGCACATGCCTTCCATGTGCTCAGCCACAAAAGTCTGCAACAGTCTCAGAACATGGAGTTAAAGTTTAATCAGTCTTTGTTGATAAAATGCATTGCTGGGAGTGGACTGACCTGCTCAACTTGTTCTTAATGACATGCTTTTCAGAATTCTTCAGCTTAGCCTGACAGTGCTGGCTCCCAAGGGCCAGACATGCAGGCTCTCTTAGCAATCTAGGCTTTAGGAGGCATCTTTTAAATGGACAGTTTTAGTCCTTTTAGCAAAAATCTATGTTGCTATCTGTCAAATTCAAATTTATCATAAATCTTAAAATCAGAAAGTGGTCAATTTGTTATGTCCTGGATTTGGATTTCCAGAATTTATTTCAAGAGCTACATTTGAGGCAAAAATTTTTTTAAAAATGGTGTTTGGTGGATTGTATGAATTTCCTGATAAATCACCATTTAACCAGTCTTGTAAAATAACAGAAATCCTGATGCAGATTTGCTGACAAAGGAGCAACAGAAGAAGCAACAATGGAGTATATTTCTATAAAATGGACAAAAATTAGTTTAAAGATCTTAATTTTTAATTAGGATAATTAATTTTCACACAATGTTATGTTTATAGGTAGCTATTAATTTGTGCATAATTTTCATAAATGTGGAGGCTTATTACAAAACTTTCTCTCTACATTGATTCCCTGACAATGCTGAGGTGTCTAACAGATCCAGTTACTGTCAGAACATGTGCACACAATAAATTCCCAGAAGACAGCACGTGTTCAGCACTTCACTCCACCAAGTGGGAGAGAGCTCGAGGAAGAACCAACAAGGTTCTGTACAGAGCAGGATCCAGGCAGAAGAGCAAGAGCAGGACTGTGCTCATCTCCAGGATGCAGTTTGCTTCTAGTTTTGCTCATAGGCGCAAGCATAGGTCATGCTTAATTTATTTTTATGACATTCCTCAATCTGATAAGTCACTGCACTTGGAGCTGACTAAATAATAAGGTGTACAAGGCCAAGAAGTCCTTAGGGCACTTCTCCTAACACTGAGCATTGTAGATGCCAGGCTTTGCCAATTCAAGCCCCACCCTAGTGATTTATAATGACTTCTACAGAATGCATGCACTCTGTTTCCAGGAGATCAGTGAAAAGCCATCTATTGGGTCTTTATACAAGCTTTGCCATGCGTATTGTTGGGTTTCAAAATTTCTTTGGTTCTATGTTGAAGAGTGAAGGAGATACTATAGAGAATAACAGTTTTCCCATCCACTATAGGAAACATATGATCATCTTCAGTGGTTCCAGTTTCTACAACATTGCTAAGGGGTGAATGATTGAAGAGGGTTCTAGTTAAGGCAGTGGATTCCTGGTCCTTGGCTTGGGGTTTACACACAATCTCCTAATCTCCCAGACGTTGTTTCACGTTTGACTTTCTACCATTGTTTCATACAAATGTGCCTGCATTATCCAGCCCCTTTTATTATCTGCCCAAAATGGTCCACAGACGTCTGATACCTGGTCCTTTTGGACCTTCTCTGAGATTGATTTCATATTTGGAGATTATGTGTGGAGGGGCCTCCTCTACATCCTTAGAATGGCCTGATAAATTTTTCCTTTAGAGTCCTTGAATTTAAGCAGATTGCACATTCTTACATGGGTTTTTCATTCAACAAATATTTCTTACGCATATACTATCTGCCAATCCCTGACCAAATCACAGGGTGATTAACATAAATGAGACATGAATCTCATATTCAGTATGGGAAGGGGTAGATTATATGCATTATCTTTTAAAACATTTTCTCATGTTGGGCTAAAGAATCTATCATACAACTTCTCTAAGTATAGAACCCAACTCAAACAAAAAGAAACGAAGCTTTCCCAACACTAAGAAATCATTTCATGTATGAGGTGCCACATGGATAGAAATCTTTCAAACTATTATCAAGAAATCTTATTTCTCCATTGTAGTAAGCGATTGACCTAAATTCAAATTAATACCCTCAGGGTTACAGGGATTGAAACAAATGTTGTTCACTTTCCAAAACTGTCAAAGCAAGATAGCTCCTTTTCTGAATCTGATTGTTCCATATTTCACAAGTTGATCTTAAGGGGTGGTAAAACCCTCACCTACTGCCAATAGTCCTTCAAAAGTTGGGAGCTAAACCCAGAACTTGTTATTGACTTTGATACTCTTCTCTAAAATAAAACAACTTTCAACCTTTTCAAACTTTTTCTTACTGCGTGCTCACTTGGAAACTTTAAACATGTATAATCCCTTAGTCTTAATCATGTTATGATATCCTTCCTTTTGTACCATTTAGCCTTTTAATTGTGTGGTTGAGAGTATATTAATGGCAATAGATATTTTATATCAGCAAGAAGGGTAAACTTCTTCCAAAACAAATTTTTAGTAAGTTTGTGTATACGCACTTGAGATAGTTGATGAACCAAGCAGACATGGTCTCTGTGACGACTTTTTTTTTTTTTTTTGAGACAGGGTCTCGCTTTGTAGTTCAGGCTGGCCCTGAGCTCACTATGTAGCCCAGGCAAGCCTCAAACTCAGCAATCCTCCTGTCTGCCTCCCAAGTGCTGGGATTACAGGCGTAAGGGTCTCTGTGATTTTTGTGTGGTGAGATGAACTTCAAACACACATAGGCAATAGGTTTTTTTTTTTTTTTCCCTCAGTATCTGGGATCAAACTCAGGCCTTTATGCTTCCAAGATAGGCGTCGTACCACTTGAGCTAAATCCTGGGCTGCAGTTGTGAAAAATACTAGAAGTGTATTGTTTACTATGAGAATGCAGAATTTAAGGTCCAAAATTAGACCAAAAAATCAGACAACATCCGTCTCCAGAAATGTTGCTTCAGCTGTGATCTGAAGGTTGGCAAGGCTTGAAAGGGCAACCTACACCGAAATTTGCCTTTGATATTAAAATGGAAGGCATTATCTTTCTAGGGAGCCAAGTAAGAAAATACTACTTCTGATGCAGCTCTTCAAAAGTACACAAAATAAAACTGTAATCTTTAAAATAACCCAAGGTGGCTTCAGTTAAGGTGTTGTTAAAAGGAGGATTAGGAATCACTTGAATTTTGTTACCAAAATATCTTACTGTCACGTGCAGCTGCCATTAACTCCTCTGTGGCACGTACATAGTGTGATGAGTGAGAAGAGCATCTCTTTAGCACATTAATGGCGCTTCATTTAAATTTCGTGTTATTTACAGTGCTCCTGTCCTTGCGGCCTTTTCCTTATCTCCATGAGAAATATCCTTGTATTTTACCACATTGTTATGGAAGCTTTACAGTTTGTGTGTGAGAATAAAATATGCCATGCAACATTTTAACATTCTGATGATTCACCCTATACGGGGTAATTCACAACAGCCTCTGAATTAGTAAGAACGAGGCATTTACCAGACCTGCGAGGTTCTGGGACAATGACACGTTATGGCGGGAGTGGCTCAAGTGGAGCAGCAAAGATGCAGCACTTGGAGATGCAAGTTAGAAGTCAAATAAAACGTATAGACCATGGAAGACAGACTAGGTGGGACGTGACTCACAAGTCAGTTCTCCTGCTTTACTTCAGCTTGAAATGCTGCCTTCTCTTGTCTTATTCACTTGTCATTCCAGCCTCTCCATGCCTTAAAAACAGATCCCTTCATATTGATTTTATTTTGATCATTTTTTAATAAATTGAGTTCTTTGGTACATTTTAGATATACATTGCGACCACATTCCTCAGTGAGAATTTGTACCTGTACATGAAATACCTTGATGTTTTTCCTATTCCTCTGGTCTCCCTTCAAACACTATCTCTCCTATATACATAAGTTTTCTTTCCATTTTTCCCTTTTTATCAACAATTTTTTTTTCTATTTGGTCATTCCAGTGAAAAGTATTGTGTTCCTTAACAATAATGTGTGATAATAATTTTAGCAGGATCAATTAATTTGGATTCAACTTGAGGAATTTTTAACTCTGCTATTTGAATTTTGTAACACTGGAAAATGCATAAAATTCTAATTTGAAGGGCTGAACTAGATATTGTATTGTAAACACAACTATCTGTTTATTTACAAAAATGTGTGGAAGAGCCGGGTGTGGTGGCTCATGCCTGTAATCCCAGCACTCAGGAGGCAGAGACAGGAGGATTGCTGAGTTCTAGGCTAGCCTGGGCTCCATAGTGAGCTCAGAGCTAGCCTGGACTACAAAGCGAGACCCTGTCTCAAAAAAAAAAAAAATGTGTGGAAGAAAGTAAACTGTCACACAACACAACCTTTGGAATCAGATGGCTACGGGTTTAAATAAATAGAAATGGGAACCTCTTCCTTATTAGTTTATTGCGATGACCAGATTATTTAGCTCTCTACCCCAAATTGGATCTGTCTAAATGTTTGAAAGTTGTACATGACACTAACAAACTATTACATAGAATTTTGCTCTACCTTCTGCTTTCATTATGAAAATATTAAAATAACATAAGCAAAATTTGCTCTTTGCAGTACTAAAACTTCAAAATATTAACAACTGAGTTTATTATTATCTATATTAAAGTTCTTCTGGTGAGCCATTAAAGCTCATTATAAAATAAACACATACAGAAAGGAGTGATTAATAAAATAAAATGCTGCTGAAAGGTTGTACACAATGAAGGGAGAGCACTATTTATAAATGTGTCAACAATGAGATGCTTGGTTATTTGATGGAGAATTTTAAATGAGAGGGAAGGACAAAGACTGAACGGGAACAGAAAGTGAAAGAGGGTAGATCTATGGTATAAGTAACTATCTGAGAACAAGGGAAGCATAAAACTTGGATGGTAAATAGACATTGTTATAATTCTTACCTATCACTGATAATATATACTATTGACTATAAATGATAAATATTTTAAAAATAAATATATGTTAAAATGAATGACATAAACTCTTCTCCTAGAAACAGCTTCCTATAGGTAGATATGCCTAAGAGGAAAGAGGTTGGGATGGTATTGAAAAATACATCCATAAAATTAAACAGTGTTTTAAAGTATAAACAGTCTGTCTTAGCTAAAACTGAGTTGTGATGCCTTTGAATTACACACATGTGTTGGTATATATTAAAGAGATGAGTGTTGGAATTAGTTGTACAAACTGACCACCAATTATGTCTAAACAAAATAAAAACCGAGCCAAGATATTAGCAATAATAAGAAGTATTATTCGAATAATGATGCACCTGAAATTTTAAAATAATCAATCAAAACAATAAAGATATGGGCAACTGTGGAATCTAACTGTAGCCTGGAATGGTGACAAACACATGCATTTGCTTATTTCGTCTACATAAAGTCACTTCCAAAGCACCATGAAACACAAACTATCCACTAGCCCTACTCTTAGATAATTAAAGAATTAAAAATAGCCAGACATAGGGGAGGATGACTATAATGGCAGCACTTTGGGAGGCTGAGGGAGGAGGGTTGCATTGTGTGGCCATGTTTACAACCTAGAAGCTGAAGGAGACCCTGTTTCAAAATTTGCAAAATAGCCCAGTGTTGAGGCACTGCCTTGAATCCTCAGTGCTGAAGAAAATGAAAATAAAAGTTAAGTAGCTTCATTAGGTTCATAGAGATGAGGTCTAAATGTTAGTAAATTTATTAACAGCAACTAGATCAGAAAATGGAGTCTGGGATTGTCTTTCCTAGATCAAGGAACTGGCTATGATTCCTAGGCCTGCTCCCTACAGATCATGAGCTACTGTGGGTCATAAAGTCCCTGACTATAGAAATGGATATTTCTCACTTGATCCCACCACGAAGCAGCATAGTGTCTGCGCACAGCGTGTGCTTAACAAGCAAGTGTTATACTGAACAATCATTTTAGTGAGAAGATCTGCTCCAACTTTTAAAACTATTCTCACAGAAAATATAGAATTTGTACAGTATTAAATCAGAGGCAGCAAAGTCAACCTTTAGAAAAATCTGAATGAAGTTCTAAGTCCTCAAGAATGTGCTGTTGTAGCTTCTTACCTGGGAACTTTGCCTAAAATCTGAGTTCCACCCTTATTACTCCAGTCTTATTACTGCCTCTGGCAAAGCTGCTTTGCTAGAGTCTTATCTTTTCAAATGGAATCTATTGGCAAGTGAGATGTGAGAAAAATAAAAAATACAACATCCCCTGAAATCAAAGGAAAAAGGTGATCATGGTGAGTTTAAAGAAAAGACTACCTGGCTGAGAATATTTGATATAGTATTTGTGAGTCATATTTTCATGGCATCCAAGTGTATTAATTTCCAGTGTGATTAATGCTATCAAGTGATTAAGGTTAGTTATTATATCTAATCCAAAATATTTCCTACAAGTAAAAAAAAAACTCTTAAAAAACAAAAGTTGTCTCTGTAGTGGAAGAATAAGTCAGTTAGATGGGCTCCTTTGATCCAGTGAAGTTTGGCACATCATTGACTACAGTGTTCACTCCTAGGAGCAAAAGGACTAAGTTATGGTGGAGATTCCCAGACACCCTTGCCATGACAGGACGACTTGTGTTTCTTATAAGTGCAAAATGAAGATAGTTCTCATGAAACCTACAAAGGTTTTGTCAGGGAAATTTGCTTCTGTGGAATTTTGAGTCACTAATATAAGCTGCTTCATTTCATCTAAGTTGTTCTGTAGAGCCCAGAGATTTAATAGTGGAACATGTATGTGTGGTCATTTTTGTTGAATAGATACACGAATATTTCTACTAAACTGAAGAGTACTTATGAATCCAAGAAAAAAAACCTGTGGTAAAAGACCCTAAGACATAGCTCCTATATCACCCTCCACTTTAACTTTGACATACTTCAACTCTTTTTTTTTTTTTT
>PVIC010001444.1:70481-91543 GCA_004025085.1 Thryonomys swinderianus | reverse complement strand
GTGTATGCATTCACTGCTATGAATTTCCCTCGCAGAACTGCTTTCATTGTGTCCCATAGATTCCTGTATGTTGTGCTGGGGTTGTCGTTTAGTTGTAGGAACTGTTTAATTTCTTCTTTAATTTCTTTTGTGACCCATCGGTTGGTTAACAGAGAGTTGTTCAATTTCCATGTGTTTGTGAGGATCTTGGAATTACTTCAGCTATTCAGCTCCAGTTTCAAGGCACTATGGTCTGATAATATGCGGAGGATAACTTTGATTCCTTTGCATCTATTTAAGCTTGTTCTATGGACTAGAATGTGATCTATTTTGGAGAATGATCCATGAGCAGCTGAGAAGAAGGTATATTCTTGCTTTGAAGGGTGAAAAATTCTGTAGGCATCTAATAAGTCTATTTGCTCCAAAGTTTGATTTAGCTCAAGTATTTCCTTATTGATTCTTTGTTGGGCAGGCATTTTTATTACTCTGTGCCTTAGTTTTCCCTTCTGTAAAATGGATTAATAGAAATAATACTTCTCTCACGAAGTTCTTGCAGTCAATGAATTGCCCATAGTGAATGCCCAGTGATGATTGGCAGTCATTGTTAACATTATTTCACCAACTACCCTTGGATGCGATCGTGATCTATAGCTTGGGCTCTGACATCAGCAAGACCTGAGTTGAAATCCTCTGAAGGATATTGGGCAAGTTGTTGAAATTCTGTTTCCTTGTCTCTGAATGGGAGTAATAATAACAGGTTCTGTATATGGTTGTAGAATTAGAAAATACATGCTAAATGGCTACACTGAACTATATGGTATAGGTAGAAAAACAGCTATTGGACCTTGCAGAATAATAGTAATAATCCTCAAATAACAAGAGAACAGGAGACCACAGTATTAATAGAGAATGAAAACTGATTTATCTAATGACCAAGGCTAGGGAATTTCAACCATCAGACATCTCTGAAAATTCAGGGGATGATAGAGCTTAAACAACAAGATTGATGCAAGTTGTTTTTTCTTAAATTTAATTTATTGGTACATTATATATACACATCACAATTACACTCCATATTGAGAATGTGTATATAACATTACTTACTTCTCATTTTTCCCCTTCCCCTCCCTACCCTACCACTCCCCACTCCTATATACACAAGCTTTGTTTCCTTTTTTTACCATCAATTTTTTTCTTTTCCCTCATTATTTACCCCTAAACCCCACTTCCCTTTGATATTTGAAATATCAATATATTGATATATCACAATATCGATTATTGACGCAAGTTGTTTAAAAAGGAAACTCTTGAGTTTGCCATTCCCATTCCTTACAAAGGTTCTGTTAAGGCCAAGGAAGATGAAGTCAGGGTCCTTAAATGAAAGCCTACATTCCGAATGCCAAAACACTGTTGTCATTCCCCCATTTCCCTCCCAGGATGCTGGCAGGCAGCTATAGATTCTCCAAGTAGGAGACAAGCTGTATGTTCTCTCTTCGGTTATTGTCTTAGTCACTTTTTCATGGATAGCACAAATGCCCCTTGCTTACGGCTTAAAGGAGGAGAAACTGATTTTGACTGACAACTGAAGTCCATGGTCAGCTGGCTCTAAGGCACAAACAGGATAGCAGGGGAGGTAATGAAGACAAAAGTCCTAAACCCAGGCAGCCAGGAAGCAGAGAGTGAAGGAAATACATCTTCAAGGTCCTGCCTCTAATCACCTTTCCCTCCTGGGCTGCAGCTCCTAACAGTGTATTCAGCTCTGAACCCCACTGAGGAGTTCTGCATCCCCAGGATCCAGTTACCTCCCCAAATCCCTATCTTTCTACACATGAGCTCATAGGGGGAAGAACCTAGGTTTAAACTGTAATTTAGTTATCCAGCTAAAACCCTATCACATCCCTGAAGCAGAGAGTCCACGTGCCCCTCCTGCATCCATGGAGCTTCCGGTCATCAGTCCAGAGCAGAAGCTGGTGACCCTAGTCCCCCCTCCTCTGAGAGTGGATCGTGGCGGTGTGTACAGTGAACACATCTGATTACAATTTACAGGCTTCCCAAAGTAAATGTATTTGTTTTAGGGTACACTTGTTGCTTTTCTCCACCATATTCCATGCATACTCCTGAACTTTTACAGAGGCTTCATGTCTTCTGAGTCCTAGCATATAACTAGCACTCAGTGACATTAGCTTCAGTCATGAGTCATTATGGATTGGCCATCACAGCTCAGAATGAGTCATCTCCTGTGTGTTTTCCCTGCCTCTTACTGTCCAGAATTAGAAGGTAAGGTTTCCACATTAAGCTTTGTCTGTGACTCTGCCACCTATAGAAGTTCCATAGTAGGGCCAGAGATTTAGCTCAGTGGTTCCGGTGCCTGCCTCGCAAGCGCAAGGTCCTGAGTTCGATCCCAGTAACCACATGCAATGCTGGGTGTGGTGACTCACGCCCACCAGCAATCAATACCACATACCACAATGCCGAGTGTGGTAGCTCACGCCTGTCATCCCAGCACTCGGGAGGCAGAGGCAGGAGGATTGCTGAGTTCGAGGCTTGCCTGGGCTCCATAGTGAGCTCAGTGCCAGCCTGAACTACAAAGCGAGACCCTGTCTCAAAAAAAAAAAAGAAAAAAAAAATATATATATATATATTTCTGAGTAGCACTCTGAAGTTAACCTGCTTAGTTTTCTGAAGTATATTTATACTATTATTGCTAATAATAAAAACAAAATGATGCATCATGAAGATAAATAATATCTTAAAATTATGGGATAGCTGTCATGTACCAAGTACTGCTTTATCTTATCTCATTTAATGGGATAATAGTGCATATAAAAGATATTCTTATCTCTTTCAGAGATGAAGAAATTGAGGCTCTCAGAATTTACATAATTTCTAGACAGGAAGTACAGAGTCTAGTTCTTCAGGATCTGGCCACCTCAACACTTGCTTTTCTAGACACCACAGTGAACCTGTTTTCTGAACACTGGATCTTCCCAGAGAGGCCATTACGCTCACTGTGGTTCCTTCAGCTGTTTTTGGTTTCTACTCTAATTTATTTCTTCTCAGTAGAAAATTATATGGCGTTTCTGTTAAGTGGATTGTCATGGGAGTCATAAACAAGCCAAGTGCCATATTTCTCTCACCAACTTAGTTTGCTCTGAGTTCTCAAAGTCCACCAGCATCTAAAGGCTCCGCAATATGACCCTATATGTTGCTCGATCCTTCATAGGAAACCTCTACAGTATGTGGTGTTTTCTCAGCATGCCACACCCATAGATCTATGTTGTCCAGTGGGTCATGTGGCACAGTGGTTGTCCTTTTAGATTATGGACTGCATAAATGTACAAGTAAATATGTTAACATCTGTGCATGAGTTTGTTTTATGTTTGGTTTTGATTTCAGTATATATAAGAAAAAGCAAAGGACATTAAAAAGATTTCATGAAGCTGGCAAGAAAATATTTAAAGATGTCTGAGAGAGCCTTGTAGCTGAATACTCTGTAATATTTGTTGCACATTTCTTAGTTGTGGAAAAACAATACACATAACATGAAATCTGCCATTTTCAAATATGTAGTGCAGGAGCATTGGGAACATTTAGTTTTTTGAGGCAGGGTCTCTCTTTGTAGTTCAGGCTGACCCTGAATTCACTATGTAGTACAGGCTAGCCTCGAACTCTCAGGAGTCCTCCTCCTCTGCCTCCCAAGTGCTGGGATTACCCGTGTGAGCCACCATGCCCGGCCTTCTGTACTGTAAATGAGAATCACAGTTGACATTTATCATAGAAAAGCTATCATTATCATAGAAAAGCTGGTAGTGAAAATGGTACATTACACTTTTATTCCTTCCTTGAAATAAATTGAAATACATTAATAAAAAAGCCACCCCAAGGTTATTATAATCAACTTAAAGGTGTTGATACTGATGTGTTTGAATGAATGCTTCTTCTTGCTGTCTTCTCCCATGGAGTCACATTTACAATTTAGTCAAGCTTATGATGGAAACACCACTCTCCAGAGTTGGTCCCAGCTCCCAGATTCGTTCTGTTCTGTGCCTGGTTTCCTTTTGAGTGAAATGAAAGTTGCTGAGCATCGCAGCACACAGACAAAGGAGAACAAAGTTCATTTGTTCCTTAAGCACATATTGCCATGTTATCTACTGTAAACATAGATAAGACTATCAAAGGGCTTCCATTTTATGTAGCTGAAACATATAAAAATAGTTCATAAGAAGAAGAGAGACATGGGTAAACAGAGTGACAGTCCCAGTTAGGGACAGTGGAGGGGAAAGTGGCTCTCCCCGGGA
Source organism: Thryonomys swinderianus (assembly GCA_004025085.1). Lineage (NCBI taxonomy): Eukaryota > Metazoa > Chordata > Mammalia > Rodentia > Thryonomyidae > Thryonomys > Thryonomys swinderianus. The sequence goes on along the minus strand of PVIC010001444.1, from coordinate 87,266 downwards.
AGATGAGCATGTCACCCTTGAGTTCGTCTTTGCCGGAGGAGTGGACCAGACTGCTCTGTGTGGCCTCCGCAGCTCATGTTAGTCCGAAAGGGTGCGGGGTTGTTCGAGTGCTTTAGAAACAGCAGAGCAGGTGGTGGCTGCTTAAAAGGATTCAGGAGTTCACGTTGCCAGTTCTCCTGCTTCCAACCTCAGTGATGGTCATTAAATGGGTGGATGCAAAATTTTTCAGGACATGGTTGAAAATCCTTTTGTATACTATTTAGTAAAGCTCTGTTGCTTTTCTTACATTTTGTCAGGCTTGGCTTTTCTTTTCTTTTCTTTGGAAGTTTAAACAAGGAAAACACTTAATTTATTTCCAGATAGCAGTGTTCTTTCAAAGTCACCTAAGTAGCAAACTATCTAACTTGGGGGAGAAAGAATTAGTAAACAAAGAATTTCCACAAGGCATGATGATAGAAACTGGCCACGGTCTGGTGGTGCTCTTTTGGGATGTAACAGCGATCTAGTGGAAAAGTGTCTCGCTGTTACCAGCTCGGGAAGAGTCCGTGTGCTGTAGAAAGGACCATGACAAAGCCTGAGGCAGAGAAGCCAAGCTTGGAGAGCGCCTCGCCCTGTATTCTAAAAATAACACGATGACCCTGATCTCCACCCAAAACATCCCCTGGAATTATAATTTCCTTTTGATCACATGTAATGGGGTTTTATTTGACAGAAAAGCTGTTACATAATTATATAGAGCCATTTTACCTGGATCAGCATAGAACAAAGACTTAGGTAGAAAGAGCAAACAAATCTTTAAGATTTTAAATAAAACATATGTATAACAGTGCTGGTAAACAAGCGCTTGGTAGGAGTGAGGGGAGTCCTAATTTATACTATTTGCCAATCCCCACAATGTAAATTCTCTCACCAGTGCTTAATTCAAGCTACTACCAACTAACCTACAAAATTCTTAAATATTTACCAGTCAGCTCTCCCCACTAAGAACCAGCATAGGCATACGCTTGGGTAAACCACTGGGTAAGTGTAGTATGTGGCCGCCTTATATAATGTTTTAGAAAATTTGAATGTAGAAGCCTGTGGAGAAGGTTTAACAGGTATTTCTGGTCTCTTAACTCCTTGTCATTTACTCCAGGGCACGTCATCCCTTTACAGGGTCCACCTTAACCCGCTTCGAACTGGTGTGGACACTGCTCTTTCTAAGGATGGGCTATGGGGCCATTTCCAGGATTCCCCCCTGTGCCTCTAAAATTGTGTATTTCATCCAGACCCGAATCTCACCCTTAGATACCAGAACCTCAGGGGGGACCTCAGCAAAGTGTGGAGGGAGATAGAGCTTTTGCAGAATGGAAGAGGAGGACCAGGAGAGGGGAGGGAGGGAGCAGAGAAGGTGGGTAGAAGTGGAAAAGTTTAAGATGTATTACGAACATGTACCAACTCCCCATGATGAATGTAATCACTATGTACTGTAGACATGTACTAATAAAAAGTAAAAAAGAATATATATATATATATATATATTGAAAGAGGTGCAGGTATAGACTTCCAATCCCATTTGAGCCAGTAAGTCTCATCTTGACAATTTACATATCCCCAGAACCTCTCTTTGCTTCATGTTCTTATCAGTTATAATGCTCACTTTATATAGTTACAAGGATTAAGTGATGAAAATAATAGCAAACGTAATAGTCACTGGCAACTACAGGGCTAGTGCCACCAGGGCCTGTGCTTGGCATTTTATCTGCATTAAATCAATACCCTAAGGCCCCAGAGTGGCATCTGGAGCAGGAGAGGGGCTCCACCAATGGTAACTATTATTTTTATTGTTGCTATAGTTTTTATCATGATAAGAAATTTTAAGTAACGAAGAACCAAAAGCTGTTTTTCTATGTCAAATTATTGTGAAAGCATCAACAAAATACTATGTTTGGACTTGGTAAGAAGTAAAGTAGGCATGATTTGCTTTTTTATAAAATGTATATTCTATAACATGTAACTGTGAGAGAGGGAGCGAGGAAAGGAGTAGAGAGAGAAAATCTATACAGGCATGAGGTCCCAGTACATCTTGTTTTGTTTGTTTTGTTTTGTTGCCTTCAGCATGTTTTCTATCAAATGACCTTTGGACAACAGAAAAAGCCTTCATGTTTGTGAGCTTTCAGTAACATACTGGGATTAAATTTTGAGAAGTGGAATAAAGTCTCTAGTGTTTCATTAAATTTTATCAAGGAACCTTGCATTTTGGCAAAAGGTATCATTTAAATCATTACTCACCTGATAAAAGTGTCTGCTCCACTGTGATACGCTAGCACACAAGCACGGTTTTTTTTGAAAAGGAAATTCTTCAGAAAAGTGGATGCCACTTTGCCTGTTCATCCCACAGCACCGTATTTTGAAGAGCAAGTGACCTAATAGCTGAAAACACTGGCCAGAGTCTGTGATCAATGTGTCTATAGAAGCCTTCCAGCATAATCTTGTTTCTGAGAATTAATGTTATTCCAATTATTTATTCTTTTTGTAGGTGTGATAAATAGCCTTTTAACAATTACTTTGAATGAGGAAGACAAGGACAATGTGCAATATTGTTGGTGGCTTGGAATTAATAATTCAAAGGGCATTTCATTTCAAACAAGAAGTAAAGGTGACGCATTCTGAAAACAGAAGACTCAACAAGTTAGCAATTGTAAATGATTTTAAAACTCTGATATCAGAGGCATCAGAGAAGTTTAAATTGTTTCATGAAATGTGAATGTGAAAAAGTAATATTTTTAAATTAATGTTTTTAGATAATATATTAAATATATATGCATATGTATCTGAATTAAACTATATAAATAGTTGTTCCTGGAATTCTAGGTCAGAGGTCTGACACTCATGGTTCCCCCCAACAGACCAGACTTAATCACCCTGCTTCAAGAGTCCTCAATAAGAGAGAGACAGGTGGTGCTTAAGCAAAGTGGAATTTATTATTTACTGTGGCCACTCTAAGAAGAATGGGAACCAGCATCCTAAACCCTGTCTTCCAGTGTACCAGTAAGAGCTTCTGGATTTTATAGGGAAGGAACAAAAGTAAAGACAAGAGGAATAAACAGTTAAGAGTCTTGGTCATGCTGTGGTCTGGCTGGTCTTTATCTCAGGTGTTGTTGGGTCCTCAGGCTCTGAGGAAGGTGCTACTGCTTGAGGGACACAGTTTGGTTCCCATCGTGAACCCTCATAGGGTATTTCCTCTCTTGGAGGCACCTCATTCTCATTGTAGGGTGATCTGCCTGCAAGAATGGCTAATCCTGGAACCTTGAAGATATCTGAATTCATTCTTATTGCAGTGTCTCCAGTCTTAGAGGAGAATAGGGGATTATATCGGTTAGGGCTAATCAATTTTGCATTATGAGGTTTTAGACAGACACTCCTCATACAGCGAGCAGGAATCTGACCTGAAGTTTATGGTTGTGCAGGAGAGAGCTAAAGCCCAGATGTAGAGTTATGCTTTTAGCGAAAGCAACTTTAAGTCTCTGTGACCAAATCGCCTAGAGGTTTCACCTTAGTAAGGAGATTACCAAGACACCTCTGAGGATCCCTTTTGAAAAAATGGAGCCCTCTTATATTCAGGTTTACATAGTTCATTAAAGCTTGTAAGCATTTACTTTATCTTTGCATTTTATTCAAGTAGGAGATTTTCACTGAAGTTGAGAAGCAAGGAACAAGGGAGCAAGTAAAGTGACTCTTAAGATTAGAAAAGTATAGCATAGCTGGATATAAGGTCAATGCTCAAAAATCAATAGCATTTTTATATACAAATAACAGACTTATTGGAGAATTGGGGTGTCAATTCCTTTCACAATAGCATCCAAAAAAATGAAATATCTAGGAATCAATCTAACAAAGGAGGTGAAAGACCTCTACTCTGAAATTTACAACACTCTGAAAAAGGAGATTGAAAAGGATATCAGAAAATGGAAAAACAAATCCCTTGTTCATGGGTAAGAAGAACCAGCATTGTCAAAATGGCTAGACTTCCACAACTACTGTATAGATTCAATACAATCCTGATTGAAATCCCAACAGCATATTTCACAGATCTAGAGAAAATAATCTAAAAATTCATCTGGAATCACAAGAGACCTAGAATAGCAAAACCAATTCTAGGAAACAAGGACATGACAGGGGGTATCATGGTCCCCAACTTCAAATTATACTACAAAGCCACTGTGATAAAAGCTGCATGGTACTGACAAAATAACACACCTGAGGATCAGTGGAATAGATTAGAAGACCCAGAAACAACTCCAGATACACTAAGCCACCTTATCTTTGAAAAAGGAGCCAAATATCCTTAATGGAGGAAAGATAGCTTCTTAACAAATGGTGCTGAAAAAAATGGGCTTTAACCTGCCAAAGACTAGAGCTAGACCTTTCTCTTTCACTTTGTACTAAACTAAAATCAAAGTGGATTAGAGATCTAAATATGAAAACAGAAATTCTAGACCTGCTACAAAACAGGTTAAGTAGAACGCTTGGAGATATTGGTTTAGGGAAAGACCTTATGAAAAAACTTTATAGCACAAGTACTAGGAGAAAAAAAATCAACAAATTGGATCTCATCTTACTAAGAAGCTTCTGCACAGCAGAAAAAACCACCAGGAGAGTGAAAAGACAACAATATGGGGAAAAAAACCCTTCACTAGTTGTTTCTCAGACAAAGGGCTACCATCTAGAATATATAAAGAGCTTTAAAACATCAGCCCCCCAAAATTAAAAACCTAATTCAAAAATGGGCATCTGAAATGAACACACTTTTCAGAGCAAGATGAAAAAGGAGCTAAGACACATGTGAAAAAATTCTCAACATCACTGGTCATTTGAGAGATGCAGATGAAAACAACACTGAAATTTCATCTCACTCCACAAAAAAAATGGCTGCTATTTTAAAATTAGCCACCAACAAATGCTGACGAGGCTGTGGAGAAAGGGGAACCCTTCTCCACTGCTGGTAGGAATGTAGACTGGTACAACCACTGTGAGGTCAGTGTGTAAATGCCTAAAAACCTAGGATTAGAGGTCCCAATTGGCCCTGCTGTTTCCCTCCTGGGGATATACACAAAAGAATTGTAAGATTCATATCACAGTGACATATCTGTACTCATGTTTATAGCAGCTCAGTCTGTGATAGCTAAACCTTGGAAACAACCCAAATGCCAGTCAACTCTGGACTGGATAAAGAAGATGTGTTTTTTTAATAAAATAGAATATTACTCTGTCATAAAGAATGATAATTTTGAGTCATTTATACTTAAATGGTCATACCTGAAGGATATACTCATAAGTGAAATAAATAGGTCACAGATTTGTAAATATTGTATCTTTTCTCTGCTTTAAGAAACTGAAGATGTGAATGAGTTCTAAAATGCATGATAAATATTGTGAAATAGTAAATATTCAAAGGGAAATGGAGTTCAGGGGTAAGTAATAGGGGGAAAAAATGTGATGGTTAAAGGAAACAGATTATGTATATGGGGCAGGGGGCTGTAGGTTGGGTAGGGAAATGAGAAAAAATGAGAAATCATGTCATACACTGGTACAAATTCTCAATGTTGAGTATAATTGTGACATATATATAATGTACTGTTAAAGATTCAGATTTTTTAAAAAGTTAGAAGAATGGAGAGCGTGAGTTGAAATGTTCAGAAATATTTTTTACATGAGGTAGATTTAGTGAACTTAGGTTCCTTATCTCAGCAATCAGCTCCTAAATTGAAGGTCCCCTAGGAAAGAAGCTTGGAGGGAAGAGAAGTGAGTGAGGCAGGCAGGGCCGGAGGTAACATGTGCTCACCCTCAACAGGCTGCCAGGACCCACACCCCGCCCTGCCCCCCAGCAACAGGAAGTGCCCAGACATATTCTTAGACTATGGACCAAATTCAGGGGCAAAAGTACAGAAACACAGTAAGGGAGCTTTTCTAAAATGCTAAAAGACTGAATAGATAAACAAATGAAGAAACTCATGGCTAAATACCCCTTGAAAGCATATCAGGATGAATCCTCTTTGCAGTGCTTAGAATGATGGTATTTCTGACAACACATTTCTCTAAAAGGGGGCGGTGGTTCTTTCTCTGTTGCCGGGGTATGGTAAATTTTAAATCTGAGGAGGTTTTCAACACAAATTCTAGGTCTAACTGGTCTTTATGTAGGAGTCTTAGGCTGGATACCTCCATAATGGTACAATGATGGACTTGATTATTGATTGTCAAGACTGTAAAATATAGTGACAAACTTCATCCATGTTGTTAAATAATTATAGCACAGCAGAACTGACATTTGTATTAGCTAAAAAGCTGGAGGGGGAGGTTGCTATGAAAAGTGCTACATTTCCCCTCTAGCACTGGGACTTCTAATGGGAGGTACGTGAAAGTGGAAAGCTAAACCTAAATTTAACCAAGACTAATCATAGAAGAGCTAGAAAACAGTATCCCATAAATATGTACAATGTTTATATTTTATGTGGTAAAATGAATTTAATTTCAAAGTGCTTAAAGAAAAACCTAAAAATCAATTTTTCACCAGTTCAACACTTAAATCCCTTGGATAGGAAACATTTTTTTTAAAAACATTAAAATTATAATGCATACAAGAAAGGCCATCACATGTTTTACACAAGAATGCATTAATGGAAAAATGTAACACACAGAGCTCATAGGCAAACAGATAGAAGGTGCAGCTGCGGCTGCTTCTTCTCTTCTCCCAGCAAGGGTGCTGCCCTACTGGGATTCCAGCTTTGCTCCAATGGCGGCACCTGGCTTCCCGGCCTGACCCGTACATCCCTGGCTTCTTGTACAGGGACATCTCCCGTTGTTGGGCCCTAGCATTGGAAGGGCTGAGTCTCAAGTTGCCAGGGTGTCATAAAGTAAATGAAACCAAGATGATAAGCAAAAGTAAGAGACAAGGTAAGAAAGAGCCTTGTTTGACTCCCTGGATCCAGTTGGCCAGATCAGATCACTGCTATCAGAAGGCCAGCAAGTTACTCACTGCTCAGCTTCCTCTCCCGGCGCTCCCCTCCCAGGACTCTACCCTCCAGCTGTAAGCCCACATGATTTTTCTGCATTTTCCTGAATGCACCAGGCCCTCAGGTGTTCAGGCCTCCAGCAAGTGTTTCCTCCACTGGCAGCGTGTTCTCACAGCACACGCACATGTGTGCATACCCCCCCCACACACACACACTACTAGGTTATCACATGCCTGCTTCCTTGTGAGTAATGACTCGGCTTCCACATATATCACACATATAGAGAGAGATATACGTATATATATCTATATCTCTATACATATACCTATATATAGAGAGATATATAGATATATCTCTCTATATATATATGTGTGATATATAAAGCTTATTGTCCAAAATACTACACATTCGAATGTAGATGTTCAGAAAAAGTGTATTTTCTTTCAATTTCTCCTAACTCTTTGGGCCATCCGGGTGAGAGCCTAGAAGCTTAATTTTCATTACTTTTTTAAATAGACTTCTGCATTAATAGCCTGTTACTTTTTTTGCTTATCCAGAAAACTACCTTTATTATACACTCTTAGCAGTTCAGTAGTAGTACCAGTTTTTATCCAAATTTCACCCTCTTACCAGTAAACCTAAACTTACTTTATTTTTCATTTGATCACTACTGTTTTCTACTAAAAGGCAAGGCAAAACTCTAGCTGTTCATTTCTGCTTTTCCATTTTCCCCATAGATTCAGTCAACCTCGGATCTTACCACTTCTTTTGTTATTATTTAGCTTTTCTGGGCTTTTTGTCCCTCTGGCTTGTGCAATTGTGTCCTTCAGAGCTGAACAAGACAACTCTCTGATCCCTTGTGTCTATTCCCAGAGTTACTTTTGTCAGTATAAGCAATCACTTGTTATATACTTCATGTATAACAGGCAACCCAGAAAATCAAGGACTACTTTTATCCCCGTTTCACAGCTAAGGAAGCTGGAACACAGAAATTATGGGAGCCGCACAGGTTATGCATGATCAAAATGGAAAGGTAGTTGCACTCGAGAGCACCCCGCCATGGTATTCCTCTTGTCTCCATTCGGCTCCTTATGAAATCTCTCCTGACTTATATGCAGTTTCCTGACTGCTCTCTGCTTCCAGTTTTGAACCATTCTGACATTTTGTCAGCAACTTTATATATTCCTTCAGTAGTCCCCTTGTTACAAAGGAAATGTAAATACTCAAGTATGAGCTTTTTCACGGTGTAGCCCCTGCTCACCCCCCACCCCATCCTTGTGACAGTCTTTCAAACCCCTCACACCCTCTGCTGTCCCAGACTCCTCTGCGGCTCTCGTACCCACACTCATCTTACTTACCCATCCTGATTACTCCAAGAAGTTTCTTTAACCTCTTCCCCTGGAATGTTCCCAGGGCTTCCACCACACGGACTTCTATCTTTTTTAAAACATATTTTTTCTATCTTATTTGTCATGAGTGGGTGAGGATTGTATCCCTGGCTTCCTAGTAGTCTGGGGCATAAGTGCTATACAGGGAAGTAGAGAATGGACCATTGGGTTTCTCCACTATGGTTTTCTACCAGTACTTGGTAATGAGTGGTGCTGTCCTTGTATATTTTTCCTCATGTCTGTAGACTTGATTTTAAAACTGACTCAGCCTGACAGGAATGAGTTTTGTAGGTGTGTTAGGCAGAATGATGACTCTTCCTCTCCACCAATGTCTACATCTTTCTTTTTTTTTTTTTTTTAATGTGTGGTACTAAGGGATCGAACATGGGCCCTTGTGCTTCCAAGGGTAGGTGCAGTACCACTTGAGTTAAATCCCAGCCTTTTACATCTTAATTCTTTAAATCTCTGAATGCGATACGTTAGATGCAGATTTTGCTGATGTGGCTAGATTCAGAATCTAGAGATTCAAGAATCTAAGAGATACGCTGGATTAGTGAGGAAAGCCCAATATAATAATTATTATTCTTGTTTTTTAAAGAAACTCAATGTTTATTTTTACACCTAAAATGACCCTCTAACATGAACACAAATTTGCTTTTCTCAGTTGTCATCTACTCTGGCCCTAGATTACCTTATATTTGAACTGTCTCCTTTAAGTGTCACTAATATCACAAATGAATCACAGCCTGAGACCTCTTTGGAACCATCACAAGTATGTATTTAACTTACAGGAAACATGAGCACATCTTCTGGATTGAAATTGGTAGACCTAGGAAGCAGGTTGGAAGGAAGAAGTTAAGTAAAGATGTTATACTTTTAATAGTAAAATTATAAACCTTAAGATTGCAAATGAAATTTTTTGGCAGTGGCCATCTTTTTATTTGGAACATGTTTGCAATACATAATATTTACATTCCTTTGAGGAGTTGGTGAATATGCATAAAACATCTTCATTCCATCTTTTTTCATCTCCTTTCCCTCCTTGCTGTCCCGCAAAGCAGTTTTAGACTTTGGCCACTTCTGGCTTGTAAGCCATGATTTTGTGGTAACATATTAAATTGTGATAAGAGGCCAAGACAAATTTGTATAACCTCAAACATGGTTATATTGTAATAAGACCCTAAAAATGTGGATTTGGCTTTAGAATTAGAAAGGGAGAAGCAGCTTTCAGAATTTCAAGACACATGATAGAAAAGGTTTAGGTTGCTTTGAACAGACTCTTAGAAATACACATACACATATTAAAGATCTCTGGCGAGGGCCCAAAAGAAAGTAAATAGCATTATATTGTTGTAGGAAATATCTGATTCCATAAAGAGATTATTGGCAAAAATGTGGACATAAAAGACCCCACTTGTGGAAGATCTGAAGGGATTGAGGAATATGTTGTTTGAAACTCAAGGCAGGTGACTGTTCTGATAAAGTAGTAAAAAGATTAGCTGAATTGTGTACTTACTCTCCAACCATACTACCCTGAACACGCCCAATCTCATCTGAATTGTGTACTCTAAGCTAATATGAGAGGGAAAAAGTAAATCGAGGGAATGAACTGTTAGAAAAAAAAGAACTGACACTAGATGATTTGAGGAAATTCACATCGTAAAAGACACTAAAAGTGTTTATAGCAGCTCAGTTCATGATAGCTAAACCTTGGAAACAGCCCACATGCCCATCAATTCTAGACTGGCTAAAGAAGATGTGTGTTTGTTTAAAAATAAAATGGAGTATTATTCTGCCATAAAAATGATTTTGCTGGGTGTGGTGGCTCACGCCTATAATCCCAGCACTCTGGAGGCAGAGACAGGAGGATTGCTGAATTTGAGGCTTGACTGGGCTACAAGGTCAGCTCAGGGCCAGCCTGAACTACAAAGTGAGACCCTGTCTCACACACACACACACAAAATGATAATTTTGAGTCATCTATACTTGAATGGACATACCTTATGGACATGTTTACAAGTTAAATAAATAGGTCACAGATGTGTAAATATCGTATCTTTTCTGTGGCATGAGAAACTGAAGATGTAAGTGAGTTTTAGAATGCATGCTAGATTTTGTGGAATAGTAAATATTCCAAAGGAAATAGGGTTTAGGGGTAAGTAATGAAAGGAAAGAAAAAAATGTGATATGTAAAAAAAGGAAACAAAGCTTGTACATATAGTTCGGGGGTTGTAGAGTGGGTAGGGGGAGGGGAAATGAGAAGTCATGTCTCATGTTGGTACAAGTTCTCAATGTTGAGCGTAATCATGATGTGTATATAAAATATACCAATAAAAGTCAAATATAAAAAATATAAAATATCAATTTAAAAAATGAAAAATTCAGTGAATGTGAAACAAAATCACTGTTATTAGTAATGAGAACAATGCAATACTGTTTCCACTTCTCGACACACTACTTCTTTTCTGTGTCTCCAACACTTATATTGTCTAGTATGCATTCCGGAAAGGACAGAACCATTCATTTTTGATTGATATTTAAAAGATTCATTAGAAAGAAAAGTATGAAATCTGAGCTTTTCTGTGTTCCTCAAATAACCCTAAACTATGTCAACTAAAATGAAGAAAGTTATTGGAAATTACATCAGCAAGGATTTTTGAAAATATTACTTGCCATTGAGCCCAAATTGAAAATAAACAGGAAATTTTTTTAAAAGACAGTAAAAGTAGGAGATTTGCCATTAGAAAAGTATGGTGTAGAAGGAAAGCCAAGGGCGTGACTGGAAAAGGACTGAGAGGTCAAAGTATTGAGTCATACAAATGGTTCTTTGAATAGATTAGGCATGTGATTTATGAATTTGCTCAGCCATCTTAGGAGAAGCCAGGAGTGGAGATGAGTTTATCCAGGAAAAATCTGGAACAATGGATTCCCATGATACACAGGAGACCCATGAAGTTCTTGAGGGTGTTCTACCACCAGAGTTCTGACAGTTTGAACTGAAAGAGATAGAGAAGGTGATACAAAGGAAAATTGTTTTATTGGGTGGGGATTCAGCTCAGTGGTTCCAGCGTCTGCCTGGCAAGCACAAGGTCCTGAGTTCGATCCCTAATACCACACACCATAATGCCAGGCCTGGTGGCTCAGGAGTACCACAAACCAGAATGCCAGGCATGGTGGCTCATGGCTGTAATCCTAGCACTTGGCAGGCAGAGGTAGGAGGATTGCTGTGAGTTCAAAGCTAGCCTGGGCTATGTAGTGAGTTCAGGGACAGCCTGAACTACAAAAAAAAAAAAAAAAAAAAAAAGCAAAGAAAATCGTGTTATTCCCAAAATTCTACAGAAAGGAAACAAGCTGGTAATACTACTGAACTACAAACATTTACTGCCCTTCAGTAAGAAGGAAAAATAACTATGGAGACAGAACTTCAGGCCCAGATAACAGAATCTTAGGTCACAGATTATTTCTAGGCCTTGAAATGTAATGTGGTTTTACCTAATTGGTTGGGTTTTTTTTTTGAGACATGGTCTCGCTTTGTAGTTTAGGCTGGGCCTGAGCTCACTATGTAGTCCAGGCAAGCCTCTAACTCAGCAGTCCTCCTGTCTCTGCCTCCCGAGTGCTGGGATTACAGGCGTGAGCCACCACGCCCAGCCCTAATTGGATTTTTAAATCACTTGGATTAGGTCATTTCTTTTTTCATTTTTCCTCTTGTGAATGGGAAGGCCTATAACTGTCACTGTATGCATGTCCACCATTGTGTCTGGAGAGCAGATAACTTGTTTTCTAGTTCTACGTGTCCACAGATGCTGAGGAATTCTGCACTAGCATGGATTATAGTCAGAGCTTTATTCAGATGATGAAGATAATGGGACTTGGGGTTTTTGAGCTGATGAGACTGAAATGGGATTTGAAACTTGAGTTGTTGCTGTAATGGGCTGAGAATTCAGGGGACTTTGGGCTGATCCAGTCCATTTTCCATATGGAGTGGATATGAATGTTTGAAAATCAGATATGTACACAGCCAAACTCATGGATTTATAAATGTGTTATCTCTGATGATAAAAAGGACTTTGTAAACATGGCTAAATTAAACATCTTGATAGTATGTTGAATTATTTGGGAAGACCCAGAATAACCACAATGGCCCTTATAAGACAGGAACAGAATTAGAATTTAAAAAGAAGACAAAAGTAGAGATTAAAGAACAGATGTTGGCTGCTGGCTTTGATGATGGAGAAAAGGCCATGATGCAATAATGCAAATAGTGCCTAGAAGTTAGAGAAGCCAGGATACATCTCCTCCAAACCCCCAGGAAGGATATATCCCTACTAACACATTTTAGATATGACTCCCAGAAGTAGAAGGTAACATGTTTGTGTTGTTTTAGGCCACTACACTTGTGTTAATTTGTTACATCAACAGTAGGAAACTGAGCACATTTTTCTGGGCAATGAGAGTTACGAAATTAAAAAGAGTTGTGGGTGTATCCAGCTGTTATTGTGAGTCTGGAGTCTGATTTTAATTTTTGGCTGGCTTGTATGTGCACAAATATGAGAAAAAAGATCACCCCTTTATGAAAAACTGGATCATTTAACTTTGTTTTTAGTTTTGACATAAGCACTTTCTCAGCTAGTGAGAAAATCCAGTCAAAATTTTGGTACATCACAGGAAAAGTTTAGCAATTCTGCACAAATTGTAGCTTTTTATTTGTTAAAATACCAAATGCATATGGATAACACATAATTTGTTGTAATTTATAAACTTTGATCAAATATACTTTGGTTCTGTTGGCCATAATTTTATTCACTGAGAAAACCCATCTTGCAAACCTGTTTAATTTCGTGTTTGTCAGCTATCAGATGCAATCCTCTGGGTACCAGGAGATTAGCAGTTCACAGTTGAATTCCTGAAACCATTGTTCCTATCATGAATCACAACCATGTGATTTCTTCCTATTCCTGTGTGTTTTGTTTTATTGTATGGCAGAGAAAGAAAAATGAGAATTGAAGAAGTGGCCAGGTATAGTGGCACATATCTGTAATCACAGTATTCAGGGATTGGAGGCCATCTTGGGCACATAGTGAGTTTAAAGCCAGTCTAAACTACATAGCAACACTCTGTCTCGAAGAGAGAGAGAGAGAAAGAAAGAAGGAAAGAAAGAGAGAAAGGAAGAAAGAGAGAGGAAGGAAGGAAGGAAGGAAGGAAGGAAGGAAGGAAGGAAGGAAGGAAGGAAGGAAGGAAGGAAGGAAGGAAGGAAATTAAGATATAATAGTGTGTGTCTGTGTGTGTATATGTATATGCGCACACACACACACACACACAGTTTTCTGGAGTATAACCTAACAGTTTATGTTATATCCAGGTTGCATTTAAGTTTTAACAGTGCTAACCACTATGGTCAGCTAGCCACATAGTTATATCTCACTCTGAATTCTAAATTCTGGGTATTTTGGCCCAGTAAAAACTTTTAGTAAAATTTTTTTCTGTATTTTAATGAACTACATGTAAGCTAATATACATTAAAAGCTTTGTGATTAATATTAGTTCCATGATCAAAAATATGTGTTTTATAAAAAGTAGAATTATGGTAGTTACTAGAACTATCTATATTCCAGTTTTCTTACCACCATACACATAGTAAGATTATATGCTCTCCACTCTTCAATCTGGGTGTCCTGTGACATGCTTTGGCTGAGTATATACAAGCATTTATATAGCCTGTGCTCAACTCCAGCCCTGGTAATTATGAAATCACATGTTGACATGGGCCTTTTATTAGCCCAAGTCCTTACATGACTGACATGAACAGAGCCTCCTACATCCTGCCTTGCATGTCCCATGTGCTAGAGAAAAATCTATAAATTTCTGGATATGGGAGTTGTTTTATTATTGTGGCAAAGTGGAACAGCCAGTGCTACAGCCAAGTGTTACAGCTCTGAGGCACAGCCAGATGTTACAGGTCAGTATCACAGCTACCACAGTCTGAAAGACTGGAGACTCTGAAGGTTACCTCAAAAAGGTGAAGAAAAACCTTTTATTACTCTGGCAGGCTCAGAGAAGCTTGTACTCTGAAGTCTGAGCACTTCGTCAGAAAAAGAAGCCTCCTTCTCCTTATATAGGGCAAGGTAGGTGAGCATGCTCACCAAAGCAAGGGGGTGGGGTTAACAAAACATTCCTGAAAGGGGTGGAGCTAGCAGAACATTCCTGAAAGGGGTGGAGGTGATGAAGTTCTGAGAGTTACAAAACTTTTTGATACATTGGGCAGGAGTGCTGCCTGGAAGTACAAACTGTTACATTTCTGGTACTGGTACAAAATATTTTGTAGAAATAACATGGAGGCAAAGCAAGGACCTGTCTTACTTTATGTAGTATTGCTCCATCATTATTGCAACATAATCTACCTGTTCCTAACTAGTAAAAGCATCCTGGCAAAAATTGAATATATTTCTTCCAAATTAGTTGATTCTCTGCACTGTATCTATTTCTTTGACAAGACTGTAAATACATCATCTTTTTGAAATACTCCTTACCTTGTAATTCTCAGTGGAATTTGTAACATTGTAGTTTGTCTCTTTTAATTACTGATCCAGCGACTTAATAACTTTGTTGTAAAGTTGTGGGTAAACAGTTAATTTTGTATTGAGCAGTTTCTTTTAACTGTTTAGATTTTGAAGATTACTTAAATGTTTCAAGTCTACCTCGAGAAGTATGCATGAAAAATATTATGTGCTTTAAAACTGATTTTTCCCTACTACACATTTATTTGATGTAAAATGAACTGCAAAGTTGTATTTTATTTACATAAAAAAGGCTTCCAAAAAGCAGAGAATTTATATGCCAACCTCATTGCTTTTCTCCATCCCCAAAAGAGTCTCCCTTTGTAGTTCAGCCAGGCCCTGAACTCACTATGCAGCCTCAAACTCGTAGCAATCCTCGTGCCTCTGCCTCCCAAGTACTGGGATTACAAACGTGAGCCACTATGCCTAGCCCCCACTGCTATTCAGTAGTTGTAACAAAATACTAATAATTTGAAACATTTCTGTGGACTGTTAGAAAGTGCTGACTTCATGGAATTTTAATGATACTGCTGACCCAGTTTAAGAGTTGCACCTGATGCTCTGAGACTCTCCATTTGTAAACATCCAGGAAACCTAATAAAATGAAGATAGTTCAGCTATTCACCACCATGCTGGAGAAAGATGATACCATTTCTTTTTTTTAATTGAATTCTTTATTGGTACAATTTATATACATCTCAAAATCACATATAACATTGGGAAATTTGTACCAGTATATGCCACAAGTTAATTCTCATTTTTACCCATATCCCTACCCTCTCCCCCCTCCTCCCCCCTTTATACATGTTCTTTTATTTTCTTTCTGTATCATATTTATTCCTTCCCCTCATCACATTCCCACACCAAGTTTCCTATAGAAATATTCCACTCTATAAAAGCTGTCCTACTTTCTAGAACTCATTTGCATCTACAGGTGTTCATGCCCATTTCTTTTATTTGAAGAAGAGAGTATCTTATCTCATATTAATACCACTTGAGAAATCAAATATGACAGCAAATGAAACTGTACTACACCAAAGCTGAACCGATTATTTTATATCCAGTATGATCCTATTTTTACATTGTGGATGCAAGTCCCCAAATCTCTTGCTTATATTTGGCTTTTCTAGTTTTCATGTACTTTCCAAAATGCAACAGTTTAAATGCACACACACACACAGCTGCACATGGGCATACGTGTGCACAACTTATGTGTAGAGGGAACTGTTTTGTTGTTTTGTTTTTTTTTTTTGAGGTACTGAGGATCAAACTCAGGACCTTGTGCTTGCCAGGTAGGCAGTGATGCCCCTGAGCTACATAACAGCTAGGTAAATCTTTTGAGAGTTCCTGTGCAGTGCTTTTATGTTATTTCTCTGTGTAGGGCTCTCATTAGAAGTCCAGGAACAATTACTTTTACTGCAACTTTTACTTCTGTGTTAGAAAGAACTTCCTATTGCTGGGTCAGAAAGAGAATATGAGATTCCTCCTCCACACTTCTAAGCCAGAACCAACTAGCAATAGGAACCTCACAGAACTGCAGCCGCCTGTGTCCCTTCAGCCTGAAACAAAAGAAGTGAAGAAATTATGAGAGTTAATAAGAAATAAGGAAATAGGGCCAGAGATTTAGCTCAGTGGTTCTGGCGCCTCCTTAGCAAGTGCAAGGTCCTGAGTTCAATCACCTGGTAGCCACAGTTCCAGGCTTGACTGGGCTACATAGTGAGCTCAGGGCCAGCCTGAACTACAAAGCAAGACCTGTTGAAAGAAAGAAAGAAAGAAAGAAAGAAAGAAAGAAAGAAAGAAAGAAAGAAAGAAAGAAAGAAAGAAAGAAAGAAAGAAAGAAAGAAAGAAAGA